>VMDO01016327.1:0-48243 GCA_007922755.1 Pedetes capensis | reverse complement strand
TTTCTGTCACCAAGACCATTTTTTCCAACTACTGAGCCTTCTTCTTTGTTTCCATCCTTTGCATTCCAGTCACCAGTGATTATCAGTATGTCTTGATTGCATGTTTGATCTATTTCAGATTGCACAAGCTGATAAAAGTCTTCCCTTTCTTCATTTGTGGCCTTTTGGTGGGTGCATAAATTTGAATAATAGTCATATTAACTGGCCTTCCTTGTAGGCATATGGATACTATTCTATCACTGACAACATTGTATTTCATGACAGATCTTAAAATGTCTTTTTTGATGATGAATGCAACCCCATTTCTCTTTAGTTTATCATTCCCAGCATAGTAGACCATATGATTGTCTGACTCAAAATGGCCTATGCCAGTCAATTTTAGCTCACTGATGCCTAGAATGTCAATGTTTATGTGCTCCATTTCTTTTAACAATTTCTAATTTGCCTAATTCATACTATGTACATTCTATGTTCCAGTTATTAATGGGTGTTTACAGTTGTTTTTCCTCATTTTGAGTCATGCCACATCAGCAAGTTGAGCACCCTGGGGCTTTACTCCATATCCATCATCATGGTAGACTCTACTTGGAGGAGGCAACTCTTCTCCAGTAGTTTTTGAGTGCCTTCCAACCTGGGGGCCTCATTTTCCGGCACTATATCTGACAGTGTCTCTTTGCTATCCATAGGGTTTTCAATGGCTAGTTGTTTCAGGAGTGGCTCTCCAGGTCCTACTCCCTAGTCTTTCTTAGTCTGGAAACTCAGCTGAAAACTTGTCCACCATGGGTAACCTTGCTCATGTCCGAGGTTACAGTGGCAGAGCTCTCAGCCTCATCGCAACACACAAGTGCCCACAGTGCAGCAAACTGACAGATGTGTGGGGGCTGATACCATTAGCTAAGATAAATCTTTCCTGTCATAGAATACCATAAAGTATTCTGTCACAGTGACAGAAACTAATATTAGTATTTCTGCAATGTTGGCTTAGTGGCAATAAATGGGTTTAATTTGTGCTTATCTTTATTTCTCCATCAAATTTTAAAGGTAACTTTTCTGGATATAGTAATCTTGGTTGACAGTTATTTACTCTCAGGGCTTGAAATATGTCATTTTACACTTTCCTGGATTTTAGGATTATTACTAAAAGGTCTCATGTTATTCTGATAAGTTTGCCTTTGTAAGTGAGATCTGCACCAGAAGGGGAGAATCAGGAAAACTTGGCACTCTGGCAGTCAGCTTCAGTGCTTCCAGGTTCTTCCCAGCAGTAAACTACCCTGCAGGATAAAGTCAGCTGCAGAAATTGAGCAACCCATTGGACCTAGGCTCAGGGCTCTCAGTTCCATTTAGCAGTAGAGAGGTAGCTCCTGAGCCTGAAGGTTTGCTGCCCATGCACTTAGAGCTCTTAATCTCCACAGTTATCCTCAGGTCTACTTCTTGCCACAGAGAGCAGGGCCACCAACCACTGCACCTTCATAGTCTGAGGCCTTGCTGCCTAAACTTTTCAGTATCCTTACATTCAACCCTCGCATTCTCCCTGACTGCCTTTTATGGCCATTTCCCACCCAGACACTGAAGCAGGGTGTCTCCAAGATCCCTGAGTTGTGATTGTTTCTTATTTTCAGGTCCCCGGTTTCAAGCAATAGGCCTTCTCTCAAGACGGTGCCTGGCTATAGCACTCTGCGATCCAGGCAATCGCAAAATGAATTTCTTATTCAATGCTGGCCTGCTCCACAAGAAGTCACTGTCACACCAGATTTACCCACCGGATTTAAAGGATGATATATCATTCTGTAAGAGTGTTGCATTCTGGTGAACTTTCAGCTGTGCCTTTCAAAGACGGTTCTAGAGGGGAAGATGAGGCCAAGACCACAAAGTAAGCCACGCTGTCCTGGTGACAGAAGACTGATAGTCTTAGTCTTAGGATAAGCCCATAGTTCTCACAAGCCTCAAAATGTAGTACATGAACTGAGTTAGGTGTTCCTAATCTGATCCTGTTGTGCCAATACCTGGTCTAGAAAACAAGATATGGAAGTGGACTGGCCCCACTTATTATCACTCACAGGGACCCATTGGAGGCCCTTTTGCTTCCCCTCTCTTTATCTCTGGGTTCTGTAGTTTCAGAGGCACTGGTCCCTAAAGGGTATACTTTCCAGGAAAGAGCAAGTATCCCATTTAGTTACAAGCTATGGCTTCCCCAGGAACTTTTGACTTTTTGTATCCATTGAACAGAAGGGAAGAAGAGTTACCACATTGAGAGGAGCAATTAACTCTGGTCAACAGGAAATGGTAAGGATTGTTTTTACATTGGGAGAAATGCATTTAAATCTACCTGAATGCTCTACTTGAATGCATTCTGATACTGTCTTTCCCCATTGTAATTCTGAACAAGTACGTGAAACAACCTTGGTCAGAGAGGTGTATGATTATAAGGCTTCAGACTCTGAAGAAATGAAGGTTTGGGTCATACTTTCAGATATGCCAACGAGATCTGTCAAGGTGATAGTTAAGGGGGGCAAAATTTGGGACGTGCAGTGGAGGAGAGGATATGTGTCAGTTTTATCTCCAGGGCTAACTGTAGTAATCAGGGATGTGGCTCATCCTCATGACTTCCCTTTTCTAAGTTTTGTATGAGAACAAGAGCCCTACAGGAACATGGAGGGCATAGAGTTATGTTCCACCTCTTTGAGGATGCAGTATTTAACATCTTACAAATTATTTGGCCTCCTTTATGGGAAATTTGCCTTTTTTCTTCCATTTATCTACTTAATCACTTATTATATCAGTATGGATTCATTAGTACTTATTTTATATTTTGAGTTATAATCTAAAACTACTTTATTTTGTTGCTGAAATTTCCCAGTTTGGACCATGGAGAGCACTTTCATTTGTTTTTGTGTCTGTTTCACATACTACCATAACTGTAATTTTTTCATCTTTAGTTTTAAGTGATATTTTTACTGGATACTGAATTTTGATTTGGCCACTTTCTTTTTCTTTCAGCATTTTCATTATTCATTATTTCTTCTGATATTTCTTCTGTTTTATTCCCTTTCATCTTTTCCTTATTTATGTCAAAATATTATTATTCCATTGGTCTCTGGTGCTCTATAGGCGTTTACATCATTATTTGTCATGGTACTTTAATTTGGATAACTTTTATTTAATACTATTTGATTTCACTGGACCTTCCTCTTGCTGTATGTATTCAGTCCCTGACCCATCTAATGAAGTAAAAAATTAATTTGATTTTAATACATTCTAAATCTAAAGCTTCCAAAAATTGTAAGAATCACATAATGACCTTTTAAAAATGTTTTAGAGTGTTTTCCACATGGTGCCCTATCATCTCCCAAATACTTCAATATATGCTTCCTACATAAAGGACTCAGTTGGTAGAGTGCTGCTCTGCAGTTTCTGAGGTCCCAGGTTCAATTCCCAGTACCACAAAAATGGGAGAAGGATGTGGCAATCCACTTCCAAGGCAATCCTGAAATAATCAGCCATTGAAAACCTTATGAGAGTCCCTATGAGTTGGACATACCTCCATGGCACCTAACACCACCACCACCACAAAGGTCATTCTCCCACATAAGCGTAATACAATCAGAAGAAATGCTGAAAATAACATTTAAATGTCATTACCATCTAAACCTCTGTTCCCATCTAACTCTTGCTAAATGCTTTTTGTTCAATATAGCAAATGATCCAGTGCATAACCATGTATTTTATTTAGTTTTCATGTTTCCTTAGTCTGTTTTAATCTTCTGCAGTTTAGTCTTACCTTTAATGATCTGTATAGGTTCGGAGATTACAGGTCTGTTATTTAAAAGAATGTCTACCAGTCTAGATTTTTCTGATGATTCTTATATTTAAATTATACACTATAGGCAATAATATCATAGGAGCAATGCTAGTTCTTTTCATTGAATATTAACAGGGATCACTGTATTTTGTTTTATTATTCATGACATTGTCTTTAATAATTTTATTAAGGTAGTGTCTGATTTTCCACTCTGAAGTTATCATTCCTTCTTTGAAATTAATAAATACATTTGGAGAATGTAGTTGAGTCTTTCTAAATGTCCTAAGTTAAAGATCCTCATCAATCTTCAATGTATTATTTTATTTATTTATGTCAGTATTATTCTATTTTTAGTCAATGGATTATGTTGAAATGATATTGTCATTTATTTTGATTTGATCAAATTTCCCAGACTTTGCCCATGAGAATGCTTTGAAACTGGGTTCTGTATTCTTTTGTAATCTCCCCATTATTCTTACTTTCTCAATTTTTGGCTCAGCAAGACACTCCATATTTATCTTTGATTGTCTCTTTGCTCCTGGAATTAGCAATGTTTTATAAGGAAGCATGTTCCATTTTTGAGGAAGGGTTTTTAGAAACTCAAACATGAATGCTGTGTATTTCAATTATTGCTGAGGCGTGCCTGCTTCTAGGCTCTCTCAGCAGACAGTTAAGTATATTCAAGTATATTTAACTATATAATATAAATTTATATCCATATTTATTTTCCATTTATTAACATATTTCACTTGCCCAAAAGTACAGCTCTTTTCCCTCTGCCCCCAATCCTTTCCCATCTGTGGTAGGTATCCTCTACCATTCAGTCTTGGGCTGGGAGTTAGCTCAGTTAGTAGAGTGCTGCGCTGCAGTCTCTGAGGTCGCAAGTTCAATTCCCAGCACCACAAAAATGGGAGAAGGGCCTGGCAATCCACTCCCAGGGCAATCAGCCACTCCCAAAACAGTCAGCCATTGAAAACCCTATGAGGGTCGCTATGAGTCAGATATGGACTCGATGGCACCTAACAACAACAACCATTGGGTCTATAACCTTCATGCATTCACTTCCCAATCATGAGTGAATTTCACCACTGTCCTTTGGTTATGCCCTTCCTCCCTACACATCAGGCATTTTGCTACATAGGAGAGGAGGATCTGGGTTGGTTTTACAGTGTCCATTTCCTCTCCCTTAACCACTACCACCAGGGGACTTTCTCTGAGTTCTCCTTGGTCCTTCCTATGAGAGTCTGCTGGAGTTCTTGGAGCAAACCCCCTAAAAGTATGAGAACCCCTGTATGACTACAGCTCTAAGGAGTTTGATGTGTTCTCACTAACCTACATTTAGCCTTTAGCATTGCATCAGAATTTCCAGTAAGATTGCTATCAGCTTATCTGGTATTGCTTGGCCTCTGCCCAGGTGCATAAATGTTTCTTCTCTTTATCTACCTGCAGGTTCCTGTCTTTCTACATTGTATGAAGGCAGTTTTCTTTGCAACCTCCCTTCTCTGATAGCTACAAGCAAAATCACTGATTTTAATTTTTCTACAGATTGTTCTTATTCTGAAAAAGAAGTGAAAATTTTGCTGGTTTTTTAAACATCCACACTGCAAATAGGAGTCCAGGTTATAAATTTTAAATATTTTAGTTGTAGAAATCTGTATGGTCTTTTTTTGAGAGATTATAATTTGTTAAAATTTCCTCTCTCTCTACAAGTGTAGTACATTTTTGCCTCTATTTAAAACTATGTTTGTAACAAATATTTAAAAATCCATGTCTGTTAATATAAATCATCGGTAGGTCTGCTTCTGTTTTCTGTCCCTTATTCTTGGCTATGGGGCATATTTTGCTGGTCCTTCCTGTGCTTAATAATTTTACATGTTGTGTAATTTATTTGAAATATTATGCAAATATTTAACCATAAAATCAAGAATACATGTTTTCACTCAGGACACATCCTTCTTTTTGTTAGACAACTGGGACGAAAGCTGGAGCAAAATCATCCATTTGGGAGTTGAGTTGAGGCAGTGCTGTGTGACAGATTTAGCTAATCTCAAGACATTTTTAGTTTCAAACACCTTAAGTGTGAGATTTGTCTGAAGGTGTTCTTCTTTTATCAGTATTTAGTCCTGTAAACACTTGAGAATATAGAGCTCTGGTTCTGCTTTTAAGCCAAGCACTAAACCTTCTCTACTATCACATTCTTAACAAAAGTACTACAGGGAAGAATCAGTGGATGTTGGAATGAGCTGCGTAATTTTGGTTTATACATTCTACTTCATCCTACCAGTTCACCCTGTTTTTAAAAACTCTGCTGATTATTCTCTAATTCAGCAGCATCCATTTGATTATGGGAGGGTCAATCCTCTGCTGTACACAATAGGCAAATATTCCCAGAAAAGGACAGGCTATTAAATCCTAATCACCTAGGAAAAACATTTTTCTCTTTGTAATGAAGTTGCTTTAGAATTACTAGCTGATATAATATCTCTCCTAAAAATAAAACTTATTTAGTGTCTACAATAGGCACAATGGTCTGTCATAAATTATATTTTATTGTAAGTAAACCCTTTTTTACTAGGGATTGTTTAACTGTTCTCTCCTTTTCTTTTGAAATGATTGAGCCACTTATTTTACTATTGCAGTTGTATCTTTAGTCTTTTATTAATGTTACTATCAATTAAAAGACATTTATTATCATCTAAATGTTTAACTCTTCTAGGAAGATAAAGTTAATTATTCCTTTAAATCCTCTCAAATGGTATATTATTGTTGGTATGCATCTTAAATATTTTTATCTAAGATATGACTATGTGATCCCATAAAATGTTATTTTATCATGCAATCAATGTCCATTTAGATTTACATATATAAATACATATCATCTTATAAATCCTCCTCCTTTCTTGCATCTCAGATTCTCATTCCATTAGCCTTTCCAGCCTGCCCAAAGTACACTGTTTAGAATTTTCTTTGATGGAAAACTGTCATGTTGGTAAATTCCCGTGACTTCATTTTTATTGACATAATCAACACATTGTGAAGTTGATCATTTTAGGCAGTTAAAATTCAACATTTTAGTATAATTCTGGGTGTTTTTATGACCATGTTATCATGTTATCAACATAAGCAACAGTTCTATCACCCCTAAGGATTCCTTCCTGCCACTTTGTAATTCATTCCTCCCTTCCCTCCAGTTCCTGACACCTATGGATCTGTTTTCTGTTCCTCTTGTTTTGTCTTTTTTGGAATGACGTTATGAAGTTTATGTTAGTTTGTGTTCTTTCACATAATACACTTATGATCCATCCATGCTGTTGTGTGTAATTCAATCATTTTTACTGCTGAACAGAGGGGTCACAGTTTATTTATCCATTTATCCATTGAAGAATATTTGGGATGTTTGTAATTGATTGCAATTTTAAACAAAATAGCTATTGCAATTCATACACAGACTTGACATAGACATAAATTTCATTTGTGTAAATACCACAAAGTAAGCTTGCTAAATTATAGTCGTAGGATATACTTACCTTTGCAGGAAATTGCTACAACACTACTCAATATCAGTACCCTGAGGACAAAGCCTTTAAAATAAAACCTTTTAGGGGACACTAATCTAAATCATAACAGCCTTTAGGAAATGGGAGTTACAAATAGGATTTTATGCTAAACAGCATCAGGTTCTATGCCTTAATGTATCCAAGTAAATGAAGTTAGCCTGAAGTTGGTAAGTCAAATCTTTGTAAATACTTCCTTACCTACTTGGGCTATCTAGATCCTGACTGAGGAATCTTGGCTCAGAATGACACCTCTTAAGCATTATCAGTATAGTACATTCAAATAAGGGATGGGAATATTTAGTGAGTACTTTATTTTTGCCTGGCTTTGCTTTAATTATATATAGAATGTAGAATATGTGTCACTATAGGGAATATTAGTCACATGTTCTAGGACTTGGGGTGAAAGTGAGAGTCTCTACTTATACAATAAACCAAATAAGTTGAAAAGTGATAGTTTCTTATAACTTTAAAACTTCAGTATTGAAATAATTATTTTGATTATTTCTATACTGATTTATTTTTGAGGATAGGAAGATAAGTGATGTATATTCTCTTTATGAAAATTGCCAATATTTTAGATGTGTAAGAATTGGTGTAATTTAAAGTAGGTGAAAACATTCATGGTATTTTTCAGAGCTGAGGTCAGAGAGAGCACAATCTGTTTTCTCAGACTGTGCTCCCAGAGAAGAAAATAAACCTAAGCTATGTGAACATGGAGGAGAAATGAAACGCTGAGCTGGCCCAAGTGGCTTCAGCCCTGCTGACCTACATATCTCAAGACCTTTTGTTGCCATTTCACCCTCTTGAAGAGGGTTATTTCTTGTTGTTGGCTAATTCTGGGAAGTATTAAAAAGAGATCTTGTTTCTTACAGTTAGAGCCAATGGAAGTAAAGATTGGGAGAAGGAAAACAGGAGCTGGAATGTAGCTCAAGGGTCACATAAATCAGGGAAGAAGAGAAATGTAGGAGGCATGAACAAGGAAATCTTTGCCCTAATTTAACTTTTGTTTAAATCTTGGGTGCTAAGGTATACTGAATCTACTTTAAATTGTAGGTTTTAGTGATATCAACTAGCCACATGACAAGAGGACTACCTGGATTTATTGTAATTAATGGGGATTTTGATGAATTATTTAGGTATTTAATTCAGCTCTAAAAACAAAAATAAGCACTTTGTCTTTTTAATCTTTAAAGCTAGATTTTGTTTGCAATGGCTGAATTACATCTAAATTTTTGAGGAAGATGTATATTCTCATAAAAAATTATCTTTATACTTCATGTTAGAATTATATATGTATAAAGATATAAAATACTTACATGTTTATATCTACATACATTACCTACCCTCTATCTATCTATCTATCTATATATATATATGTCTCTGTTGTTGTTGTTGTTAGGTGCTGTCAAGTTGGATCCCACTCTTCACAATCCCCAAAGGGTTTTCAATGGCTGATTGTTTCAGGAGCGCTTTGGGAATGGATTACCATGTCTTTCTCCAGTTATAGATATCTCTAGATATCTTTATCTATCTGTGGATGAATTTAAAATTCAAAAGGATAAATTTATTTTGGAACCTGAATGTAACTTGTAATATTTAGGTTTTTTTTATTATACTTCTTGGACCGAGAGGAATAAATTTCCAGATACATGTCTGTAATTTCAGCACATGGGAAGCTGAGGCAGGAGCATACAGGTTTAAGTCCAGCCTATCTCCAGACACAAAACAAACAAACAAGCAAAAACCACATATAAGTTGTGGGTTAACAATGATAAATGAAATACATGAATATGTATAGTTCTGCTTTTCAAAGAACAGGAAGAGATTATTTAAGATGCTATTTTAAGATCTTTCAGGGAAAAAAATACTAACAATTTTAAATATTTGAATATGCACAATGTACTTAAATATTAATTAAATAGGTCAAAGCAAGATAACATTTTCTTTTCTATGACTAATTACTTAGGATTCATATAGGGAATAACTGGACCATTCAAATATGATTAGTATGTTTTCTGTTTTCTTGTTTTATATTCAATAAAAATTTAGTATCCCTGAAAAATAAAGATTAGTGTCTACAGTAGATCAATATAAAACTCTCTCTTTTAAGAGAATGGGTAATAGTGTTCATTTTACTGTAATAGTGTAATTAGTATATTTCTGAGAGGTATGAATTTAAAAAAAACCCATTTTGTTGCTAAGAGATTTCTGAAGTGAGTTTGCCAGCTGTTCATGACCTCGTTCATGCTTTATAGCATGAGAGTTTCTTGTTAGATGCAGAATTAAATAAAGGACATATATTGCGCCCATTTCCTAGGTGGAACATCATTTTACTTTTAAATAATCATTAAAATAAAATACTCAGTATAGAACTATTTGACAAAAGCAATGTGTTAAAAATAGATTTTAATACTAAGATACTTAAGAATAAGTACTAAAAATATAAAGAGGTAAAGTAAACGAAATTTTGTAACCAAGATAATTTTTAAGGGTAAAACCCTTCACCAGATGGATTGACACAGTGTCTGCAACAATGGGCTTAAACATAAATAAGATCATTTGCCTGACACAGAATCCGCAAGTGTTTCGATCTGCTGTACATAGGGTCGCTATGAGTCGGACTCGACTCGACAGCACCTAACAACAATAACAACAACAATAGTTAGTTAGTTTACTTTTATACATATTTGAAAATTTTGTGGAAATAGGTAACAATTCATAAACACACTAAATTATCCTGAAGAAAAATATAATAACCAAGTAAATTATATACATTAGGAGGTAACAAGTGCCTCTTTTATGATGAATGCCATCTCTTTCCTAATAAAATTCCTTAATGCCCAAGTATTATGTGCTTGCTTATACAATTAGACCTTAGACTAAACAGTTTCTTTTAAAATGCTGAAAACTGATCATGTTTCAAATATACTGTATAGTAAATAAGTAGGACCTACATTTTAGTTTTCAGCAAAGGGCACTGGACACATCATGGGACAAAAGAATGTAATAGAAAAAATAATCAACACAGAAAAACAGTTTTAAAAATACCCTGCATTTTAAATAAGACAATTATTAATGGACAAGTGGTAACACAAATAATTCTTTTAATTTAATATCTCTCATGATAATGAATTTGTAGAAACTTCCTTGTCTGATGCCACCCTCAAGATACCTGCTTTCTTCTTTCACAGCATGATACAAGGAGTCTATTATACCTTGGTGACAGTGTAGCTTACTCATTCATATGAATTAGGTATTTAGATATGATTAAAAATAAATCTTTCTGTCTCCACATGTGATAAATGGATTTGCCAGACCTTAGAAACTGATCCTCTTTGTTTTCGGTAAAAGTTCATTAAAATATGTATGATATGGAAACAACTTTGTTTCTGTTATAGTGAGATAACAAAGATAAAACTCCTTTATATTGTTGCACTTCATAGAGATAGCAAGACTTCAAATGGCTTCAATGACAAGTTTTTATGTGTACTCAATAAAGGAGGTAACTTTTTCACTGTTGGAAGACTGTTGTAATAGTTACATAGAGTATAATATTGACTGGGAGAAGGGCCTGGCAACCCACTCTCAAAACAATCAGCCATTGAAAAGTCTATGAATAACAGAGAAGCACTGACAATAGTGCTGGTCATGGCACAGTGTCAGGGAGTGTTTTGTTCTGTTGTACATAGGGTCACTATGAGCTGGATTCTGACTCAATGGCACCTAACAACAACAACAACAACATAATTTTTACACAAAAATAATACTTTTTAAGAGGTCAAATACATGATTGTAAGAAAAGATAACCAAAGTAGGAATAACAAGTAATAGTTGTGAATTTATTATTCTTTTAATGAGCACGTTTTAAATGAAAGCAAACTGTATGCTTATTTTACTGAATTTTTGTATCATTCCATACTAGATGTAAGAATTAGTGATCTTGGGAAATAGTAATTTACAGTAGAAAAGTTTGCTCTTTCCTATCCATTCTCAGAATTTCCCTATGAAATGGCACTTGAATCTAAATTTTTACTTGTATTGCAACATGAGTGTACATTTCATAATTTACTATACTTTAGTGGAGATAAAAACAGTTTTAATGTTCTCTGTGTTTTAGAAGGTAGGTATTTATAAATGCAGAATGAGTTACATAAATTGTTAAATGACAATTCTTTACATATTTTAAACTCAGTTTATTTTCCTATTAAAGAAATGGTTTAATTAATGCACAGTATACAGCTGAAATATGTATGCATCAAGTTTTAGATAGTATTTTTGTTTTGAGTAGTGAATATACTATGATGAGAACAGATCAAAATATGGTAATAAATCAGGCTGCTAACCTATTTTTTTACTTACTCCATGAGAACAAATTGCTGTCTGGATAACAAGTAAAAGAACCAGAAAAGAAGAGGTGAATTTTTAAAAAGCTATTAGTTCTAGACCAACACCAACCCCAAATAAACCACAATTATAAAACAAAAAAGCTTCACAATCATAATCTCATAAGACTGAATTGGTTTCTGGAAATTTGAAGAACTATGAAAATAGAGGTCAAAGGTAGTCTTGAAATTCACAATTTCATTGGAAATTGTTGGTGCATACAAATAAAACCTGACAATTTTGACCCTTTTAACATCAGCTCATTGGAGTTATAATTTTCTTCCTATATCTAAATCATATTTTCAAATGGCACTGAGTCTTAATAGTTTTGAGCAGTATTGTTATGTTCCTCTGTTTTCTCAGATATTTAATTTTGCACAGGACGTTTTAAATATTCTTGTGAAGTAAAATGATATCCACTTTTTTCACTTTTTATATATGTGGAAACTTAAGCATGAAAATCTTAAATAATATAACAAAAACAAGCAATTAGTCAGTAGCAAAAAAAAAAAAATCTGTAGATGTAATTGTAGGGCAGTAATATTCAATTTGCCTGCAGCGGTAGCCCTGTGGCGTCCGATCCGACAGATCCTGTCAGATCTAGGAAGCTAAGCAGGGTCGGGCCTGGTTAGTACCTGGATGGGAGACCGCCTGGGAACACCAGAAGCTGTAGGCTTGGGAGAAGGACCTGGCAAAAGGACCTCCCAAAAATCAATCTGCCATCTGAACAGCAGAGAAGCACTAACAATAGTGTTTCCCTGTTGTACAGAGGGTTGCTATGAGTCAGATACCGACTTGACGGCACCTAACAACAACAACAACAACAACAACATTCAATTTGGGCTGGGATTTAGCTCAGTTGGTAGAACTCTGCTCTCCAGTCTCTGAGGTCCCGAGTTGGATTCCCAGCACCACAAAAGTGAGAGAAAAGAAGAGGTGACAATCCATTCCCAGAGCAATCCCGAAACAGTCAGCCATTGAAAACCCTATGAGGGTTGCTATGAGTCGAATACGACTCGACAGCACCTAACAACAACAACAACAACAACAACAACAATATTCAATACAGACCAGTCTGTTGTTGCCTTAAAGATTTTAATCTGGCTTGAGACTGACCCAAGGTTATTCCTGTAGAAAGATTATTCTTCAGTATATGGAAAAGAAGTCTTTGACCATTTTTAAATATCTCCTGCACACATTACCATGTGAAAATCTTTAAAACAATGTAGATATGACTGGAAACACAGCTTTGACATCTTTCTGTTTCTAACTTTGCTTTCTACTTCTCTAGATCAATATACAGAAAAAACATTTGCATGGAGCACATAAACTCTTGTGTTGTCTTCAAAAAATGGAGCAACACAGAAAAAGATCAAACCAAAATGACATGGAAAAGAGAGTAAACAGCATTTTAACATTTCCTTTTAGGTTAGCTGACTCATTCTCATTAAGACCATCTTCTGATTCTTACTAAGACTACTATAATTTTCTTTTAAGCTCTCCTCAAGTGATCCCATATTTATTTTTACAGCTAAAATACAAGTTTTTTAAAGTTAGTGGCAGTTTACAAAGCCTCAGGTATGGGGGGAAATGGAGAAGAGGACTAGAAATAGTTGGTACTGACTGGTTGATATCTTATACACCCTAGTATTAAAACACAATTTCAAGGGAATCAAGGAATGAGCAGTATCAAGCAGGTAATGCTATTAAATTGTAAGATCTTTCAGCACAGTGATTTTTACACATAATTTATTATTTGGGTAACTTTACTATCCCCAGAATTTAGATATATAGATATGAAACAAATCAGTAGTAATTTTCATCTTCTTCACCTATTATGCTTTATTTTCAAGTGCATTTGATCATCACTATCAAATCAAAGAAGGGTAAAAATATTTAGTAATTTAGAGAACTACCTTTACCTTCTCCCTTTACATAGCACCATTCTTCACCAACCTTCCTCCTAAAGAAGAAACTATTTTCCACTCCTTCCAGAGGAAATCAATTATTTATTTTGTGATCAGTTGTGTATCATATTGCTGAGCTGAAGTAAGCATAGGGAGAATTTGGTATTAAATTTCTGGTTATGGGAAAAGAGCTTATTAGAATAGAGTATTTGGAACTGTTCTTGTCCCTGTAGTTTCTTTCCTTTTTTATGTATATAGGACCAGATTAATCTAGTTGGCAGCTGCCTCAATATAGAGAAGTTAATCATGTTGAATTCCTTTCTTGTGGCTCTTCCTGACCCATCCCGTGTCTTTTGCTGCACTGTTCCTCCTGCCTTACCAACCTGACCTTGTTGGAGTGCAAGTTCTATCCTAACGCTTTCCTTTCTTATCCTTTAGACTTTGTTCTTTTTTGTCAAAATATCAGTAGGACTTCAAATGAAAAAGAAAGATAGTTTGAGCTTAAGTTTTAGGGAAATTACTGACAACATAATAGACAAATGGTCTTATACTATGCTATTTCCATTCCACCATTAGGGTCACTCTTAGGCACTTATATTTCCATCTAATTTTGCATATCTCAAGCTTCTTGACAAACTTTTCTGGTGACGTTTATAACTTCATCTTTGAGAAGACTAAAGAATACTTGAAAGCATTTGCTTCTTCTCTAGAATCTGTGGCTATCATTGCATGTCATTACTCTTCCAGGAGTTAGTAACAATCTCCCTTGGTGAGTTGATGACTGGTTTTCAGTCTTCATTTTCTTTGACTCTGTAGTAATTGGAGCTCCTACCACCTCATTCTTCCTGACATTACTTTATTGCTATTTTTATCCTTCCCCAACTATATCTTGTTTTCTTCTCCATTTCCCTAATTGTGGCTGTTTCCAGATCACAGGCTTTAGCCTGCAGCTCTTATTTTCATTTTACTGTTTCTCTTGAGATCATTGAGTTATTGGGGAATATCATACTAGACTGGACTCATAGACAGTTACCAAGAGTTCCAGTCCAGCCTTCTCTGTTTACTACCTATGTCATCCAAGATAATTAATTAGCCTTTCTGGGCCTTTGTTTTTCTTGTGTTTTAAATTAAAGTAATGATAGTAACACCTACTTTGCATAATTTCTCTACAAAGTGTGTATATGTAAAGTGGATCAAAAGCTATAATTTTGAATGGAAATCCTTGAGGTTGGAAACTATGGTTTTCTTTTTATAATAATGTACCTGACATAGTGCAGTTAGTCAGTAATTGGTTGATGAACAAATGGCTGTTTATTTATAAATACTTTTCTAACTTTAAATGCTAATTATTTTGACAATCTTAAAATCTACTTACTTCAAACATTAAGTATTTCTATAGTACTTGCTGGATACAGTACACTTGGCTATCAACTATAGATCACAAGATAAATAGATGGTTTATTCCAAGGAACTCACAGTCACAGAAATCACTAAATACTAGAATGCAAAGGGACCATAAAGATCTTCTAGTTCAAAGAGGGAGGTTATAGATTTTGCAAGATTAAAAAGCTATTAAGCAGAGAACTCTGGATTTCAAACTACAAAATACAGAGGGAAAGATAAGCATGTGTAAAAATAACTTAATTACATAGTAGATTGTCAGATGTGCTAAGATAAAAGCACCAACAATGGTTCCATGATTCTGTGGCACTCTGTGCAATCTAGTGACAAGAATCCCACCCTAAGGACCATCCCAGGTCACTCTTTACTGTGTGCCCTTGTCAAAGTCATTTAAAGACAAAGTTTTTCTATTTGTGAAAATGGTAGAATAATAAAGATCTTGCAATATTGTGTAAATTTTAGAAACAAAAGCTTAAGAATATCTGTTATTTTTGTGGTGAAGGTATAGCATTCCATAAATTTAAACAAATAATAAATCATATTTCATTATAAGCCAAATATATGTGTATATATATACACACATGTACATGTATATGCACACATGCTTACCATTAATTCCTCTAAAAGATAGAAAGTTCCATTCTGTGGTATATTTTACCACAAACCTAACAACACTTGAGATATTATTGCTTTCCAGTGGTTAGAGGTAGCATATCTGTGATATAGGAAGCCTAGACCAGAGATCAAACACAAGCTTCAGCTTGGTGAGAAATGTATTTGAAAGGACAAAAGATTAAAACTGAACTGCAAGACAGTTCACATCCTTTCTATAGGTAGAAGTAAGTCTAGTTTAATATAATTTTAAGACCAAAGGAAAAAATAGAACTGAATAAGAATGTAATAAAAACAAAGCCAACAAAATGAAGAATGAAATTGAGGTCATGCCTTAAAGTCATGTAACTTCAACAGTATAGTTTATAGACTCAGAAAGCACAGCTTCCTGAAATTGGCAAAGTCATGTATCTTAAAGCTTTATGCAAACTGTATTACTAAGTATAATTTCATTGTCCAAAGGATAAGTAGTAATTTATTCTTTTGTAGGAAAACATTATCTTTCTCCTACTATTTTTACTCATATGGATTATAAGACATTAATTAAAATTATGCAGCTTTTAATTAAAGTGGAAGGGAAGAGATATTTAGATCTTTGCTGACTTTAGATTTGTAAACAAAAAGCAGGCAGTTCTGAGAGGACTGATGTTAATTTTTTATAATTTGTTTTATATCTCAATGACTTTTTTTGGTATTAGGGTGCTGAATCCAGGACCTCACTCAGACTTTGCAAGCTCTCTACCACTGAGCTGTATCCCAAGCCCCCTTTTAATTTTTATCTGGAGACAGAATCTCTCTAAGTTGCAAAGGCTACACTGGACTTGAAACTGCCACCATCCTGTCCCTGCCATCCAAGTTGCTGGGATTGCAGGTATGCACCACTACTTGGCTTAATAAGAAAAAATTTTTAAAGAAATATCAGCTCTAAAATGGAAGGTAAAGATTCACAATAGCAAATAATGATACGTATGAGGATGAATCATCAGAACTTGGTGATGCATTGCATAACGGTTGTCTGACAAGTGTCAAGATATCCTCCAAGTTTTTCTTAAGTGGCAGAGCCCTTCACTTCTATAGGAAACACTAGAGAAGGAGTGAGTTTAGTTTTTAGCATAGATATTTTTGAGACACTCACAGGAGGCTACCAATTACGTAGGTACATACAGGCTTCTGGAACTCATTGGAAAGGGACGGGCGAGAGTACAGATTAAATACAATGAATTCAAGACAGCTGCAATATTCTTTGATATTCATACTTTTGAGAGATCTGTGAGGAGGCTCCCTGACTGCTTTGGCAATAGAATAAATTGGAAGTGATCCTGTGGCAATTTGCAGGCCTAGAACTTAAAAAACTTATAGTTTCTACTTCCCATCTTTGGAATAGTCTCTTAGTGGGTGACAACTGTGACCTATGTAGTCTGACTATCCAGAGACTACCATGCTGTGAGGAAGACCAAGCTTCCCATGTGGAAGCCGTGAGCAGAAGGAAAGATGCCTGATCAGTTTCTATTATTCCAACCATCTCCACCCAGGTTCTCAGCATGTGAGTGAAGGAGCCACCCTGGTCATTCTTTATTACATGGAGTTACAAAGTGCATCAAAGCTGTCACTGAGGCAACATGTTGTTGTTGTTGTTATGTGCCATGGAGTTGGTGTCCAACTCATAGTGATCCAACATACAACAGGTGAAACACTATTGTCAGTACTTCTCTGCTATTCATAGGGTTTTCAATGGTGGACTGATATTTGGGAGTGGGTTGCCAGGTCCTTCTCCTATGCCTATAGTATCTGGTGTTCCCAGGCAGTCTCTCATCCTAGTACTAACCAGACCTGATCCTGCTTAGTTTCTGACATCTGATGGGATCAGATGTCACAGTGCTACAGTTATAGGCAAGGCAACATGGGAAATAGGAAAACCGCCTACTGAACTGGTAGATATGTTTAGGCAGACGGATGTCTAAAGTTTCAACTTGTTTCTTTTAGCTACTAATAATAAGGTACAGAGAAAGATAATGTAAAAACAATTATCCACTCTTTATGAGGAATTAAAGGTAATATATAGGAACTAGAGCTAGTTGATATATAAAACAAAACTATTTTTATTCCTAGTCTCTTTTAGGATATGATTCTCAAACTAAGGCAAGGATTAGGGGAAAGATCAAGTCCAAGATACTATTAGGAAACATGGTTTCCAGATAAAGATGAACCCAAAGGCATGATGAATGAGATCATAAAACCCTGCATGAAGATCTTAGAGACATTTAAATGCCTTGCTTTGCAGATATTCTTCATTAGGCAATATGATTTCTAAAAATCTTAGTGGGCCACTTGAAAGTCCTTTTCCCAGCATTAAATTTGGTGCATGTGTAATTTTTTAATAAATGGAGTTAAAGGTCATAAATTATAGAGAAATTCTTGGTGAGCATACTGTAACACAAGGGAAGTGAATCATTATTTCTTATAGTGCATAAAATGAAAGAAGGAAGTGGGAGTATTTAATAGTCATCCTTGTGGGTGATGTCAAACAGGAATCCGATTCTTAATTATTAATAAGAATGGCTAATGCTCCCAGAAGGTGTTCTTAGACCTGATAGGATTTAAATATGAAAGTCTGGAAATGGCAAAAATTCCTGAACACGCAAGTAAGAGAATAGCAAATGTAACTCTTGATCTAAATGAGCTGGCTTCTGTGCCCTGGCTAACTGAAGATATTCAGCCTTCAGGGGTTAAAACAAGTTTGCTACTGGTAAGCATTTTAGGCAGAATCTTGCATGCATTTAAGAAGAATGCAAAAAATTATTAGAATAATTATTATCATTTATTGAATTCAAAATCTAATTCTTACTGTTTCAATGGCATAAATGACCCATCATTTGTCCAATGAAAAATGTGGATCAACTCCCTCATTGCCATATTTCTAAGAAAAATGTCTGAGGATTTGGAGTCATAAGCAAGCATTTCATAGTATACTAATTTGATGTTATACTAAACTGCATTCCTATATTCCTTTGTCAGGGGTTGGCTCTGTACGGACCATGGATAATGCCTATCTTCAATTGTCACATATATCAAAGAACTGTAATTGATATATGTTGACAGGAGGAGGTAAGATATATGAATATAGCCTGATGCAGATTAATGATATATTTTTTCCTATATGTGATGGGGGCTGGGATTTAGCTCAGTTGGTAGAGCACTGCAGTCTCTGAGGTCCCGAGTTCAATTCCCAGTACCGCAAAAATGGGAGAAGGGCCTGGCAATCCACTCCCAAGGCAATCCCGAAACAGTCAGCCATTGAAAACCCTATGAGGGTTGCTATGAGAGGGATACTGACTTGACGGCACCTAACAACAACAATATGTGATGGAGATGAAACTATAATTAGGATCTGAGGAGAGAGAGAAAGAGAGAGAGAGAGAAAGAGAGAGAGAGAGAGAGAGAGAGAGAGAGAGAGAGAGCGCCAAATATGAAAAATCTGAAAGAAAGCAAAGGAATAAGTGATAAAAAATGTTTTTTTAAAACTTTTTCATTGTGTATCAGTTTGAAGTCTTAAAAGTCTTAAAAGTCAAGTAAGAAAGTACAGCATTGCTTGTATTTCCTTGGTTGAAAGGATCTTTCAGGGCACATATCCATGATGTGGTAGTGTTAATGGGAGCGCCTGAGAGCCAGACAACATCACAGTTTTTCCTTTATTTTCTTCTTTTCTAATATGATTTATCCTGTTCTTTTTTAAACCCCAGAAACATCTGGTTTACTGTGGTCATTGATTTCTTATGGGCTAAGTTTTCAGAGAAATATGCCAAGGCTTATGTTTAGACACAATCACAAAGATGTGCTTTCTGAAGTGAAATATGTGAGGTGAATGCAATAAGGATATTTTCTCCAGAGCTTACTATACTTCTAATATTTCCAGGACTAAAAGAAAGCCATAGGCTGCCAAAATGAAAAAGTAAATGATATTTTTGGACAAGGGAGACTTTGTGTAGGAGGACTTAGAATAAATCAGCACAAACAGGAAAATTCTTTTTAGTAGATTCATAGTTACCACAATTTCACTGAGTCTGGAGCTCACAGATTTCAAGGCCGCCAAGCATAACAATTAAAGATGTGTAATCCAAACAAGCAAAAAAAAAAATCTCACAAAGGTTTTACCTTTTAATTCGTGGTGTGCAGCAGAATGTTACAAGGAATCCAATTTATAGCCCTACCCCTAGGAAACCTCCAGCTTCATTCCAGAAATCCCGACTCCAGAGCATTTCAGCAATTAATACCCTTTCCTCAAACTCCTCCAAATATCTCACACTGCCCTTAGCTCTTCATGATAAAGACTGACTTTTAATAAATCATGTCCCCTTTCCACCTGACTGAATCTATGCTCCTCTTATTGGAACCGTAAAAGTTAGTTCTAGATGTGACAAAGGACTCTCCTGGAAAAGGTACTGAAGGGAGAATTGGTCAGTAAATGGAAGGTTCTTCAACTACACACATATGTTGTTGTTGTTGTTAGGGGCTGAGTCAGTATCCGACTCATAGCGACTCTACGTACAACATGTGAAATGGTATTGTTACTGCTTCTCTACCATTCATAGGGTTTTCAATAGCTGAACACATGTGTACATATGTGAAATTGTATGCAATCACTACAATGTAGTTTGTTTGGTGTTTCCAGTGCTGATTGTGTTAAAGAGGTAGGCAGCTTCAGCTGTGGCTTTGACTTAATATCCCCAGCATTTCCACTTTCAAAGCCTTTTTATGCACCATCTAAGAGGCTTCCTAGGCTTCTTTGTTTTGAGTGTTTATGGTTGGATAATCTGGTTGGCAGGCTCTCTATTGTGTTCTTGAGCTCAAATTTGCCTCTAGGTTCATCCTATTAGTATGATATGCTTTTGGCTTTGGAATGCTAAATCTCCTTGGGGTTGTTTTGATAAATGACATTTTATAGCTCATTATTTTAACTAAAAATTCTCTATAGTTTTCATGTAATATCTTTATGAAGTAGAAATAAACTTTGATATAGACTATTACCTATCCCTTGTAATCTGCTTCAAGTTCTATATTCTTTTATAAACCTTACTGTATTGTAGCTCATGAGTTGTCACCGTCTTTGTATTACGGAAATTAGTCCTTGTGACCATCAATGCTCCCAGTTTCTTGTTGACTCAAGCATTTTCCCTTTGTTTAAGGAAGCCTCATTTCAATAATGTATAGTCTAACTCTGGAGCCTATATCCCACTACAGAACTGTGGTATGTTCTACTTCTAAAAGTAGAAATAGAGATCCTTC
Source organism: Pedetes capensis (assembly GCA_007922755.1). Classification (NCBI taxonomy): domain Eukaryota; kingdom Metazoa; phylum Chordata; class Mammalia; order Rodentia; family Pedetidae; genus Pedetes; species Pedetes capensis. The sequence goes on along the minus strand of VMDO01016327.1, from coordinate 27,301 downwards.
TGAAAGAAATTAGTTATTGTTTTTGATATCTTTTATTATATTTTAATTTAAAATAGTTTTATTAAGGAATGGTGTGCAATAAACTTAATGTAATGTTTAAATGTATAATTTGGAAAATCATGACACATATATACACCGGTAGTAGAAAGTAGCATCAACAAACCAAGCTAATGAACATATCACTCACCTTGAAAATGTCTTTGTTTCTTTTCATTCTTTCCTCCTACTCCTTCGCAATCCCAGCCCCATTCTCAGGTAATCCCTGACCTTCTTTCTGTCACCTTAACTTTGCATTTTCTAGAATGCAATATAAATATAATCATGCACTACAACAAACTCTTCTTGTCTGTCTTCTTTTGCTTTGCATAGTTATGCTCAGATTCATCAATATTATTGTGTGCATTCTTTGTGATTGTGGATCACAATTAGTTTGTGTAACAGTACTTTCTTTTATTACTAAGTATTATAGTATTATAAGGTTGTATGTGTTAACTTTTCATTACTGTGATAAAATACCTAAGAAAAACAAGGTAAAGGAGGAAAGGTTTATTTTGGCTCATGGTTTCAGAGGTTTCAGTCTATGGTGGGCTGGCTCCATTGCTTTTAGGTCTGTGGCAAGGCAGAAGCATCATGGGAAAAGGACACAATGGAGGAAAGCTGCTTACTTCATGTTGGCCAGGAAGCAGAGAGGACAAGATATTCCCATCAAAGTCATGCCCCTAGTGACCTACTTACTCTACATAAGCCCCCACCTCCTCATAGTCCATTAAGATATGAATTAATCAATGGATTTATCCATTGATGAACTTAGAACCTTTCTGATCATATTATCTTTCCATAGAGCCACCAGCTGGGGACAAGCATTCAATAGATGAGCCTTTGGGGACATTTTATATCCAAACAAAAACTATAAGTACATACAATTTTTAAATTTCTTATTGCCAGGTATAGTGGCTTACTCCTGTAATCCCAGTGACTCTGGAAGTCAAGGCAGAAGGATCTCAAGTTCGAGACCAGAGGCAACATTTGAAAATTACTGAGACCCTGTCTCAAAATTAAAAACGTAAAAATGGCCTGGAGGTGCAGGTCAGTGGTAGAGCACTTGCAGTGTATATGCAAGGTCCTGGGTTCAACCCCCAATACCACACACACACACACACACACACACACACACACACACAAACCCACACAAAAAAACCCACAAAGTCCTATCATTATTCTTTTGAGTTATTTCCTATAGTTGTATATCACAAATAAAGCCGTTATGAACATTTGTGTATAGTTCTTGATATAGAAATATGTCTTCATTTCACTTGAATAAATATTTAGGCATATAATGGCTATTATGGTGGTTATATGTTTAACTTCTGGGAAGTTCTGGCCTATTTTCCAGAGTTGTTCTATATTACATTTTCAGAAATAATAATTCAAAGTTTTTTGACAAAAATTGATATGTTCAGCCTTTTTACCTTTTGTTGTTGTTGTTGTTGTGTGTCATTGAGTGGGGTCCAATTCATAGCAACTCTCAAAGAGTTTTCAGTGGCTGTTTAGTGATTGTTTTTGAGACTGAATTGCCATATCCTGCTCCCATTTTTGTGGTACTGGGGATCAAGCCTGGATCCTCAAAGAATGCAGAGCAGGCACTTTACCAATTGATCTCAACCCCAGAATATAAATATATATATATATATTTTTTTTTATTATATTTATATATTTTTTATTATATATATATATATATATATATATATATATATCTTTTAGTCAACCTTGTAGATATATGTTGTTGTTGTTAGGTGCCATCAAGTCGTGTCTGACTCATAGTGACCCTTATAGGGTTTTTAATGGCTGATTATTTCGGGATTGCCTTGGGAGTGGGTTGCCACGTCCTTCTCCCATTTTTGTGGTGCTGTGAATGGAACTCAGGATCTCAGAGACTGCAGAGTGGCACTCTACCAACTGAGCTAAATCCCAGCCCTTATAGATACCTAGTAGTATCTAATTGTATATTTGGTTTGCATTTCCCCTGAAATCCTTAAGGGCTTGGGTTTAGCTCAGTTGACAGAGTGCTGCTGTGTGCTCTCTGGAGCCCTAGGTTTGATCCCTAGCACTGCAAAAATGGGAGAAGGATGAGGCAATCCACTCCTGGAGCAATGTACTCCTAAAACAATCAGCCATTGAAAACTCTACGTAGGGATGCTATGAGTTGGACCCAATTCGACTGCACCTAACAACAACAACAACAATAAAAATGGATAGAGATTTTCAGCATTTCCTTGTATAATTAGTTTCTATTCAAATTTCTTTTTTGGTGGAGTGGCTGTTTTAAAGATTGAGGTATTTGTTTTCTTATTATGAACATTTAAAGTTAGTTTAGATGTAATCTGTTATCAGATATATCACTTACAAATATTTCCTCCAAATCCATTGCTTGCCCTTTTATCCTCTTCACAGTGTCTTTCAAAGAAATTTCCAACTTTGATGGAGTCCAGTTTATGATTTTTTACTTTTATATATCATGAGTTTGTTTTTGCATTTATGATATTTTGCCAAACCCAAGATTGACAAGATTTTCTCCTGTGTTTTAAGGAGTACATGCAAGATTTTATAACATTTCCCCAAATACTGCTTCAAGTTTAGCTTCATATTATTAATTTTGATATGCTATCTATATTTTCATTCACTTTGAAAGACATTGTAATTTCCCTTCTGATTTTTTTGTGTATAGCTTACTTAAATAGAAGTATATTAGATAGTCTGTAATATTTGGGAGTTTTCCAAATACATTTAGATAATTGATTTAGATTTTAGTTCCACTATAGTCAGAGAATAGGATTTCTTTAGATTTCCTTTGTCTTGAAGCCTGTCTTTTATTTTTTATTTTTTATTTTTTTCCTATTGATCAAACCCAGGTGCCCTCAAGCTGGAGAAGTGTTCTACCACTGTTAATTTCTTAATTTTCGTTTGGGGACACAGTTACTTTGCTTTGAATTTGTTTGATCCTTTCAGGTCTTCTAAGATTCATCAGATTTGTTATTTGGAAACAAAATGACATTTCATGTGGAGAAGTGAGTCTCAATGAGCCATGATTATTGCCTTCAGAATACATTTGGAAATTTCTGGAGACAATTTTGATGGCCACAATGGGGTAGGGGCAGGTGTGACTGGTATCGAATGGGTGTATACCAGGGATATTGCTGAACATCTTATAATACAGAGGGAAACTACCAACAACTAATAATTTTTCAGGCCCAAATCCACAGTGCTAAGGTTAAGCAACCCTGATAATCTGCTTGAGTATGTTTTCAGCCAATAGATACTGCTGAGGATCCAACATATTTATGTAAGAAATCTTAGTTGATTTTCTCCTTTCAATTTGACACTGTCTATACTTCACCTGGGGCTGGGATTTAGCTCAGTTGGTAGAGCGCCGCTCTGCAGTCTCTGAGGTCCCAAGTTCAATTCCCAGCACCGCAAAAATGGGAGAAGGATGTGGCAACCCACTCCCAAGGCAATCCCGATACAATCTGCCATTGAAAACCGTATGAGGGTCACTATGAGTTGGATACGACTCGACAGCACCTAAGAACAACAACAACATATTTCACCTACAACACTAAAACTTCTGGGTTTTTAAAATTCCATTCTAGCATTTTAAGTTAGAATAACCACACAAGTGGGATCCTGTTCTACCTTACTGAATTAGAGTAGAGGAATTTGAGAGTACCCAACACACAGAAATGGTAGTAGTTGAGGAGATGGAAAAGCTGATTACCCTGATCTGATCATTACAAATTGTAGACACGTATCAAATTATAATACTGTGCCCCATAAGTATGTATAAATGTATCACTTTTTAAAAAAGGCTTAAAGTGATCTAACAAAACCATACACTATTTCTTTTCTATTCACTTCACCTCTGTTAATGGGCATCAGTACGTCTCCCACTGCTTTCTTACACCAAAAGCTTAGGATGTACCATTTGGAGCTTCAAGCTTTTTATGAAGAACTGGTGCAACTATGAAATATAAATTGTAAAGCTACCACAGCTCAGACAGAGTGCATTTTTGTTTTAGTCTATTGTAGAAACCCAGACATCATTTGGTACCCAGGTGTTTTCATTTTGGCATAATTCCTGGCCCAAATTCAAATTAAAAAGTAATGAATGGTTCAGTTGAAATCAGCAAGTATAATGAAATAAAAATATAATTTAATAGATGTTTTACTTCAACATTTAAGTACAAAACCAATTTTTATTCCAACTTTTTGGCACAGACAAGATGGTATCAAGGTCTTTTGAGATAACTTGGTCAGGGTCAGTGAATAGAAATACAGAAATCATGATAACTAATCTACTCTGTACCTCTTCAGACTCATAATTAGAATTTATTAAGCTAATTTTTTCTAAGTCTTTACAAATTAGTTGAAGTGAACTTTTTATATTAGTACTTACCAACATAAATTATGAGTAAAATCTCTTGCTTTATGGAATATACATTTTGTATCCTAATGTTTCATATTATCTAAAAGTAGAGGTGAGAATTCAAACTTCCATTTTTAAATATTGCTGCTATTTGCACCTTACTAAAAATTTTTAAAATAAGAAAATGCTTTGCCTAGAAAAGAAAGAACTTATAAAAAAGAAAGAACTCATTGAAGACTGTATAATCTCATTTCCTTTTAATTTTTCATTTGTTGTTGTTGTTAAGTGCCATCAAGTCAGGTCAGATTCGTAGCAACCCTCATAGGGTTTTTGATGGCTGATTGTTTTGGGATTGCTTAAGGAGTGGATTGCTATATCTTTCTCCCATTTTCATGGTGCTAGGGATTGGACCCGGGTCCTCAGAGGGCACAGAGTGGCACTTTACCAACTGAGCAAAAACCTAGCCTTAAACTTGAATGCCTCATATATCCACTTCATATGAACTAGATCATAACCAACTCTGTTAGGGTTCCTTTTTGTTCCCTCTTGCCTTTCATTCAAAGAATCTCATGAATTTTGTTTGTAATGCACTAAGTAAAAATTACTTTTTGAACCTATGCATACATTTTAATAGTATATTTGCAAGTTGGATTATTTTAAAATTCTATAAATTATTTTTATACCACATGTAGTCTTCTGGAACTTGCTTTTCTTAATATGTTTTAAAGAGTTTTATATATTGTTGTAAATTTCTATATTTTCAAATTATTTAATTTGCACACAGTATAATGAGTTTTATTATGGGATATCAGATACTTTGCAGTTGTTCTCCCCCTCACTACCTGGCATATTGTTTTCTCTCTTCCCCTCATTAATCCCCTCCGCCTTCAAGATATATCCCCCTGTATTTTCTAATCTTAGGCACACACATACAGACACATACATACACATCTGTTTTCTTTTTAAGGTAAATGTAGCTTTTACTTGAGTGAAAACATATTTCTCTTTCAGTCCTGGCTTATTTCACTTAAAATGATGATCTCTAATCCATCCACTTTGGGCAAATGACATAATTTCATTCTTAATTTATGACTGTGTAATATTCCATTGTGTATATATACCACTTTTTAAAATCCATTTGTTACTGGACTGGGGTTTAGCTCAGTTGGTAGAATGCTTGTTCTGTGTACTTTGAGGCCGTAGGTTAAGTTAGCAGCACCATAGAAATGAGAGAAGGACTTGACAGCCCACTCCCAAAATAATCAGCCATCACAAACCTTATGAGTAGCAGAGAAGCATGGATATAGTGTCAGCATGGCACAGTGTTGTGTATTGTTTTGTTTTGTTGTACATAGGGTCACTATGAGTCAGACTCAGCTTGATAGCACCTAACAACAACAGCTGGTCTGCAGCCATAGCACTTGGCATCTGATCCCATCAGATCTAGGAAGCTAAGCAGGGTTAGGCCTGGTTAGTACTTGGATGGGAGACTGCCTGGGAAGACCAGATACTGTAGGCTTGGGAGAAGGAACCCTCAACCTGCTTCCAAAAATCAGTCTGCCATCGAAAACCCTATGAATAGCAGAGAAGCACTGATAAAGTGTTTCGCCTGTTATACGTAGAGTCACTATGAATCAGATATCAACTGGATGGCACCTAACAACAACAACAACAACAACAACAACAACAACAACAACAACAGTAACAGCATTCATCTGTTGATGGACATCTGGTCTCATTCCATATCTTTCCAATTGTGACCAGTGCTGCAAAGAACATGGAAATACAGGATACAGGTGTATGAGATGATGACTTAGATTCCTTTGAGTATATAACCAGGGGTAGTATAACTGGATCATATGATAGTTCTATTTTTAGTTTTCTGAGGAACCTCCATACTGCTTTTCATAATGACTGTAGTATTTTACTGCCTCACCAGCAGAGTAAAAGTATTCCTTTTCCCCTGCTTCCTAGTCACCATTTATAGTTGTTTTGTTGGCACTAGCCATTCTGACTAGGGTGAGATGGAATATCAGTATAGTTTTGATTTGCATTTCCCTGATGGCTAAGGGTGTTGAATATTTTGTCATATATTTACTGGCCATTTGTATTTCTTCTTTTGAGGACTTTCTATTCAGTTCCATTGCCCACTTATTAATTGGAATGATTTTTTTAGTATTTAATGTTTTGAGTTCTTTATATATCCTAGATATTAATTCTCTGTCAAACATATAGTTGGCAATGATTTTCTCCTATTCTGTGGGTCCTCACTTTATTGATTCTTTTTTTTGTTGTGCAGAAGCTTTATAATTTTATGTGATTATATTTGTCAATTCTTGGTAGTATTTCCTGTGCTACTGGAGTCCTTTTAAGAAAGAACTTGTTTCTTCCTATGCCTTAAAGTGTGTTATGTACATTTTCTTTTAGTTGTTTCAAATTTTCTGGTTTATATTAGGATCTTTGATCCATTTAAATTGATTTTTGTACAAAATGAACAATGGGGATCTACTTTCATTCTTAGGTGTACAGATACCCACTTTTCCTAGCACCATTTATTGAAGAGTTTGTCTCTTTTTTTAGCATATATTTTTAGCACTTTTGTCAAAAACAGGTGGCTATAGCTGTGTGGGTTTATTTCTGGGTTCTCTGTTCTGTTCCATTTATCTTCATGGCTGTTTTTGTGCTAGTACCAAGTTGGGTTTTTTTTTTTGTTGTTGTTGTTGTTGTTTGGTTGGTTTTGTTTTGTTCTGTTTTGTTTTACTATGGCTTTGTAATATAATTTGATGTCAGGTATTGTATACCTCCTGCATTGCTCTTCTGCTCAGGATTGCTTTGATTATTTGGGATCTTTTGTGCTTCCATATTAATTTTAGGATTGTTTTATCTAGTTCTATAAAGTATTAGAAGTTTGATCGGGATTGCATTGAATTTGTAGATAACTTGATAATATAATCAATTTCACAATATTAATACTTCCCATCCATGAGCATGGGAAATCTTCCCATCTTCTAGTGTCTTCTTCAATTTCTTTCTTTAGTGTTTTGAAGTTTTCATTGTAGAGCTGTTTTGGTTAGATTTATTTCTAGGTATTTTATTTATTTGTTTGTTTGTTTGTTTATTTATTTTCGGTACTGGAGGTTGAACCCAGGGCCTTGTGCCTGCATGCTCTGCATGTGCTGGACCATTGAGCTGCACCCCGGCCCATTTTTTTTTTACCTTTTGAGACAGGGTCTTGCTAAATTGCGCAGACTGGCACTGGTCTCGAACCTGCGATCCTCCTGCCTCTGCCTCCCAAGCCTCTGGGATTACAAGCATGCACCACCATGCCCAGTGGTATTTTATTTTTTGAGGTTATTGTGAATGGAATTGTTGTTTTGATTTCTTTCTCATCATATTCATTATTATTATGCAGAAATGCTATTGATTTTTTAATATTGGTTTTGTACCCTACTACTTTACTAAAGGTACTTATTAGATCTAAGAGTTTTCTTGTGGAGTCTTTAGGGTCTGTCTTTCTTTCCTTCCTTCCTTCCTTTCTTTCTTTCTTCCTTTCTTCCTTCTTGGTACTTAAGGATTGAACTCAGGGCCTAACCCATACTTTGCAAGTGCTCTGCCATGCGGCTACACTTCCAGCCTAGTTTTTATGTTTTATTTTGAGTCAGAGTCTCAATAAATTATGCAAGCTGCCTCTGGCCTCAAACTTGCAGTCTTCCTGCCTCTACCTCCTGAGTCACTGGGATTACAGATGTGCCCCACTACACCCAGCATAGAGTCTAAGTGTAGGATCATGTCATCTGTAAATAGGGCTAATTTGACTTTTTCATTTCCTATTTGTATCTCTTTTATTTTTCCTCTTGCCTTGTTGTGCTGGATAAAAGTTCAATTGCTATATTGAATAAGAGTGGAAAGACTGGGCACCCTTGTCTTATTTCTGCTTTTAGAAAGAATGCTTTCAACTTTTCCCAATGTTGACTATGTTGTTGTTATTAGGTGCTATTGAGTCATGTCCCACTCATAATGACCCTCATAGGGTTTTCAACAGCTGATTGTTTCAGGATTGCCTCAGGAGTGGATTGCCACATCTTTCTCCCATTTTTGCAGTGCTGGGAATTAAACTCTGACCTCAGAGACTTCAGAGTGGTGCTTTACCAACTGAGCTAAATCCCAGCCCATGTTGGCTATAGGTGTGTTATATACAGCCTTTATGATGTTAAGGTATGTGTGTTCTATTTCCAGTTTCTCCATGACTTTTATTATGGAAAGACGTTGAACTTTTTCAAGGAGTTTTTCTGCATCTATTGAGATTGTCATGTATTTTTTGTCACTGAGTTATTGATATGTTGTGTTATACTTACTGACTTGTGTATGTTGAACCAGCTTTGCATCTGTGGAATGAAACTCACTTGATCATGATGTATGATTTTTTAATATGGTGCTGTATTCAGTTTGGAAGTATTTTTTTGAGGATTTTTGTATTTGTGTTCATTAGAGGAATTGGTCTGTAGTTTCCTTTTTTTCTTGTGTCCTTATCTAGTTTTGGTATGAGAGTGATACTGGCTTCGGTGAATGAGTTTGGTGCTATTCCTTCCCTTTCTATCTCATGGCATAGTTTGAAGAGCATAGGTATTAATTCTTTAAACATTTAGTACAATGTGAGTATGAGCCTGTCAGGTCCTGGGTTTTTCTTTGTTGAGGGATTTCTGCCTCATTTTCATTGCTTGTTATAGATCTATTTAAATCACTTATATCCTCTTGAATTAATTTTGATAGGTCATATGTGTTAAGGAATTTATTTCCTCTGTATTTTCTGTTTTTTGGAAGCACAAATTCTCAAAGTAATCCCTGATGATCCTCTGTATCTCATTTATATCTGTTCTAATGACCCTTTTTCATTTCTAATTTTATTAATTTGGATCTTCTGTCTTTCTTATGGTTAGTTTGGCTAAGAGTTCATTGATCTTGTTTATCTTTTGTAAGAACTGACTCAATTTCCTTATTCTTCATATTGTTCTTTTAGTTTCTAATTCATTGATTTCTGCCCTGATCTTTACTATTTCTTTCCATCTGCTACTTTTGAGTTTGGCTTGTTGTTATGTTTCTAATACCTTAAGGTATATCATTAAGTTAATCATTTGAGCTTTCTCTGAAATTTTTTTAATGTAAGCACTAATACATATAAATTTCCATCTTAGAACTGCCTTTGCTGTATCCCAAAATTTTGGTTCCTGGAGCTATAGCACTGTGGCATCTGATCCTATCAGATCTCAGAAACTAATGGGGCCTGGTTAGTACTTGGATGGGAGACCACCTAGGAACACAATACACTGTAGGCTTGGGAGAAGGACTTGGCAACCCACTCCCAAAAATCAATCTTCCATTGAAAACCCTATGAACAGCAGAGAAGCATTGACAATGGTGTTTTCCCTGTTGTATGTAGGGTCACTGAGTCAGACACTGACTTGATGACAGCTAACAACAGAGCAAAGGTTTTGGTTGGTTGTCTTTTCATTTTCATTTGATTCTAGGAATTTTAAAATTTCTTCCTTGATTTCTTCAATGACCCAATGACTGTTCAAAAGTGTGTTGTTTAATTTCCATGTATTTATAACATTTTTTAGTTTCTCTGTAGTTTTGTAGTTTCTAGTTTGTAGTTTATTCCAGTTTGATTTGATAAGATACAAGGGATGATTTCAGTATTTTATATTTGTTAAGACTAGTTCTGTGAATCAAAATGTGGTCTATTTTAGAAAAAGTTCCATGAGGTACTTAGAAGAATGTGTATTCTGCATCTGTTGGATGAAATATTCTGTAGGTGTCTGTTAAATCAAATTGGTCTATGGTGTTGTTTAACTCAAGGGTTTCTTTGTTAGTTTTTTGGTTGGATGATCTGTCTATTGATGAGAATGTGGTGCTGAAATCATTCATAATTTTTGTATTTGAACCTATTTATTTGCTTATGGCCAGTAGTTTTTATTTTATGAAAATAGGTGCCAATGTTTGGTGCATAAATATTTGCAATTGTTTTGCCTTCTTAGTTATTTGTTCCCTTTTTAATATGTAGTGACCTCCTTTGCCCCTTCTGATTAATTTTGGCCTGAAGTCTACTTTGTCTGAAATCAGTAGAGTAACCCCTGCTTTTTTCTTTTCTTTTTTTCTTTTTTTGGCCATATCTGTCCTTATTACTTATCACTGTGACATTTCATTTAATAAAAAGAAATGAATCCTGTGTATTGATCTTCTCTTGATGAGTAGACATTTGGGTTACTTCCAGGAATTTTATATAAGAAAAATAAATGGTGTATAGACATTCTCTACATGTCTCATAGAATTTTAAATGCAATAGTTGGATCCAAAGGTAAATTCATCTCCAACTTTATAAAAAATTCTGTTCTCTCAAATTATGGCACCAATTTACACTCCTACCAGGAATGTATAAGTTGTAAACATTCTGGTCAGTATCTGGCACTGACAGACATAATTTCTATACATGTCACGATCTGAAATATGTCATTTTGTTTTGAGTTTTATTTTCTTCAAATATCAATAAAGCTGAACATATTTCCTTTGCTTTTGAATGTTGATTTACATTTTTGCCTATTTCTATATTGGTTATTATTTTTTCTTATTTATTGATAGGATATCTTGCCTATTATGAATACTAATCCTGCTATTATTTACAAATATCTTCTCCTAGTTTTGTGACCATTTTTCACCCTATTTCTTGAATATTTTGATCACTAAGTTTCTTATTTTTATTATAGTTGAATTTACCAATCTTTAATGGTTTGCCTTTATGTATTTTTTAGTATTATATTCTGTATGGGTTATATGTTGTTGTTGTTAGGTGCCATTGAGTTGGGTCTAACTCATAGCAACTATATATACAACAGAATGAAACACTCCCCAACACTGTGCCATGCCTGGCACTATGTGCTTCTCTAGGATTAATAGGGTTTTCAATGGCTGATTGCTTTGGAATTGTTTCAGAAGTAGGTTTCCAGGCCCTTCTCTTACTTCTGTGGTGCTAGGGATCAGCCCCAGGCCTCAGCACAGAACAACTTACCACTGAGCTAAACCCCAGCCCATATATTTTATATAAATCTCTATATATTAGCCTATATAGTCTATGCATGTTATTTGTAGGATATATATTATATAGTATATCTGTTGTGTATGTGTTTAAAAATATTTTTAGGAAAACTTTACCTGTCCTGAAATAAGAAAGATATTTTCTTAAATTTTGTTCTGATATTTAGTCTTAGTTTTCACCTGTAGTTGATTTTTGTGTATAGGGTGAAACAGAAATCCATTTTTATTTCCTATACAGATATCCAATTGTCTTACATCATTCACTGCCCAGTCTTTCTATTTCTCAACAAATTTCAATGCAATAATATATCATCAGTCAAGTTTCCATGCATGAGTACTTATGTTTCTGGGCTCTCTAAGCTATTCTATCATTTGTCTATACCAGAATTGTTATATAAAATTAGTATCTGTTTATTTTTGTTAATCTTAATATCTAATATGAAAATACATCTGCCTTTTTTCTCTTTTTTAAAGATGCCTTTACATGCTTGAGATTTCACGTTTCCATATATACTAGAATTTGTATGAAAAGTTTTCTACAAATCCCACTTGGAGTTTGAATGTTTTCCTTCTTTCTTTCTTTCTTTCTTTCTTTCTTTATTTCTTCTTTTTTTTTTTTTTCAGTCTTATGGGATTGAATTTAGGGAGCTCCACCACAGAGCTGTATTGCTAGCCCCTTTTTTGTTTTGTGTTTTGAGACAGGATTCTGCCAAATTGAACAGTCTGCCTCTGGCTTCATATGCATGATCTTATGGCCTGTACCTCCCAAGTTGCTGGGATACAGGTGTATGCCACTACACCCAGCTATAAAGTTATTTATTTATTTAATTTTGGCTTTTTGAGAAAGGGCCTCTCTGTATAGCCCACAGTGGTTTGGAATTTACTATGTTGACCAGACTGGCCTGGAACTCACATCAATGCTCCTGCCTCAGCCTCCTGAGTACCAGGCTTACAGGTATGAACCACCATGCCCCACTAGTTATAATAAAATTTTAAAATGTGCATCCTTATGATTTTCTTTTCCCTTACATGAGCTTGATAAAGCTGCCCATTTATATAGGGATTAAAATTTTAGCATATATTTTAAGTTTTAATCTATAAGGATTTATACATCTTCTATGACATACTTTCCTTGATAGATTATAGTTAAATTATGTTTATAGCTATATTTACCTATATATAAAAATAAATTGTTATTTTATAATGATACTCTGTTGAAGTATTGGTTAAATGCTATGAATACTTTTCCCCATTCATTTTTAAAGTGTTGGGATTTTTTATGTTGATAGTTATATCATCACTTAATTATATTTTTTGTATTTTTTCTAATCCACACAGCTGTAATTTATTTTCCTTTTCTTATTGCAGTATCTATGGACTGCAGTATAATTTTGAAGAGAAGAACTCATAGTGGTATCTTTGTGTTCTTTTTCTGGATTTAAGTTGAATGTTTGTCAACATTTCATAATAAAAGTAATTTTTACAGTTATAGATTACATTTATTGGGTAAAAGCATTTGAATCTATTCTGCATTTTCTGAGAGTTTTTAAAAATTTCTTTAAAAACTGAGTGATAACTGAAATTTGTTTAGAATTGTTACTGTAGCTGTTGAGAGAATGTTCTTTCTATGTTCTTATTTACTTATTTATTTTAGTACTGGGAGGTTGAACCCAAGGCCTCATGCATGCTAGGCAAGTACTCTATCCCTGAGTTTTATCCCTAGCCCACCTCTCTTTTCCTTCCTTCCTTCCTTCTTTCCTTCCTTCCTTTCTTCCTTCCTTCCTTCCTTCGTTTTTCTTTTCTTTTCTTTTCTTGACAGGGTCTCACTAAATTCCATGTGCTGTATCTGGCCTTGAACTTGACACCCTCTTGCCTCAGTCTTCCAAGTCTCCATGATTATAGGAATGCATCATTACACCCAGCTTCTTTCTACATTTTATTTTTATTTTTATTTTTTAAATTTTTGCAGTACTGAGGGTTGAACCCAGGGCCTTGAGCTTGCATGCTTTGCAAGTGCTGAACCACTGAGCTGCACCCCCAGCCCATTTTTTTGACTTTTTGAGACATGGTCTTGCTAAATTACGCAGACTGACTCTGGTCTCAAACTTGCGATCTTCCCGCCTTCCCCTCCTGAGCTGCTGGGATTACAGGCCCGCGCCACCACACCCGGCTGCTTTCTACATTGTTATGTAAACCAAATATACCTTTCAGGCAAAGATTCAACTTAGTTATATTGTGATTATTATATTGTTTTACTGAAAATTCTGTTTTTCCTTTCCATTTATATTATAAATGAGATCTGTAATTTTCCTTTTCTGTACAAGTCTAGGATGGTTTTGGTGTATATTTATTGAATATATTGGTAAAAGGGTTTGCTTATTCTATTTTCTAGAAGAGTATGTACAAGGTCTGAATGATCTGTTCTTAAATCTTAGATGTTATTGTTGTTAGGTGCCATCAAGTCGGTATCTGACTGACTCATAGCGACCCTCTGTACAACAGGGGAAACACTATTGTCAGTGCTTCTCTGCTGTTCATAGGGTTTTCAATGGCAGATTGATTTTTGGGAGGGGGTTGCCAGGTCCATCTCCCAAGCCTACAGCTTCTGGTGTTCCCAGGCGGTCTCCCTTCCAGGTACTAACCAGGCCTGACCCTGCTTAGCTTCCGAGATCTGACGGGATCGGGTGCCACAGGGCTACGGCTGTAAGCAAAATCTTAGATAGAAGTCATCTAAAAAGCCATTTGTGCCTATTTTTTCCTTTGTGATTGATTTTCCTTATGATTTATAATCTTTAATTGTTTAAGACTATTTCCTTTTCTATTTATTCTTCAGAAAATTTTAGAAACATTTTTAAGGATATGTCTTTTTAAACTGGCATTTCAAATATATTGTATAAATGTAGTCATCTTATTTTTATTATCTTTTCAAAATCTGCCACCATTTTATTATAATAATTTATGTTTTTAAATTCTTCTTTGTTGATTAGTTTTGCTAGAGTTTTGCTTATATGATTAGCATTTTCAGAGTGAATTTAGGATGTTTTCATCTTACCTTTTGGGCATTTTTCTATTTTATGGATATTAGCTTTTTATTACCTATTATCTCCTAATTTCCTGGAGAGTTTTCTGTAGTTACTTTACAACCTTTTTCAATTAGGTGGTAGCTCAATAATTTTAAATTTTTCTAATGTGAGCATTAAAGTCTGTGATTTTTTTCTGTTATTACTTCTTTAATTTCTTTCTGCTAGTTTTGATATGTGATCTTTTCATTTACCACAGCTTAATGTTCTAATTTTTAAGTTCTCAGGTTTAGGGCCTAATGCTGGGACCAATGTTTAGTCTTATCCTAATTTTTAAATATTTACCCCTTATATTTCAATTTAACTTAATGCTCATTGTACACTTTTCAATCTGACTTAGAATTTCCCTTCATTGGATATTTGTTTTGTTTTCTTGCATTCAGAAATACCTTTAAAACTACCAAACATTTGATTGATGGTTTAGTGATATAATGATATAGTAGCAGTATTATCCTCTAAAATTTTTTGTTTTCCCTCTTCAGAAACTTCTTAATTGTAGCAACTTTCCATTTTTAGTTTTTAAGGCAGTATTGGACAAAATTAGAGAAGAGATCCGAATATGATTAATTCTGTTGGAGAGGAAGGGATAGGGTCACACATTTTAAGTTTACATTTTTTTAAAATCTGAAGTATAGGATTTCAGCCAGTGGTCTACAGGAAAAAAATACATACTCCATATAGAAAGAGAAATGTAAGGTAAGGCACAGCACACAAAGATACAATGAGAGAAAGTAAATGAGTATTATAGGGAGTTATAGAGTATGAGTCTGGAAAATTATTAAGTTGATTGTGATTTTGAAGAACTTTGGATGGCTGGTCAGTACTTTAGACATCATCATATAAGCACTGAGAGTGCAGTGATAAAATAAAAAAGTAGAATAATTCATTTATTTTACACACATACACAAGAAAACAGACACACACAAGGTTTTTGTTTTTGTTTTCATTTTTGCAGTACTAGGGGGGCTGTACCCAGGCCTAGCACATAACTTTGCAAGTTCTCTACTACTGAGCAGTACCCTTGGCCTCTTTTTTATACTTTATCTTGAGATAGGGTCTTGCTAAATTATGCAGGCTAGATTGTGCCTTGAACTCATGATCCTTCTGTCTCAGTCTCCTGAGTAGCTGGGATTATAGGCATGTGCCACCACACCCAGCTGCCATTTATTTTATATTTTAAGAATATACTGGAGGTGATGAAGTAAGTTCAAATAATAGAGAATGGAGGCAGAAAAAATTGGCATTTATAGTAAATTTCTGAGAGGATTACAACTGGTAAAAGAGCTGTAATTTAGGAAAAGATGATTTTATACACACACACACACACACACACACACACACACACACATGCATGCACGCACACACACCCCTATCAGATTATAGGGAATCTACAAAAATTTTCAACAAATAGATTGGAAGCTACAAGAAAGGCCTAATGTGGTTCTCAATTTCTTTAGTTTCTGTACATTGAAAAAGTTATGGTACTCTTGCACAACTCAGAAAAACTAAAGAAGAGGCAGGCACGAAAGAAAGGTGAGATTTATTTTGAGAATGCTAAATAGAGCCTGTGCCTGCAGCCATAGCCCTGGGGCATCTGATCCCTTCAGATCTCGGAAGCTAAGCAAGGTTGGGCCTGAGTAGTACTTGGATGGCAGACCACCTGGAAACACAAGACATTGTAGGCTTGGGAGAAGGACTTGGCAACCCACTACCAAAAATCAATCTGCCATTGAAAACCCTATGGAGAACAGAGAAGCACTGACAATAGTATTTTGCCTGTTGTACCTAGGGTTGCTATGAGTTGGATACCGACTCGATGGCACCTAACAACAACAACAACAACAACAACAAATAAAGCCTGTGGAAGGTCTATCTAGACTTCCAGTAGATATTTGGGACTATGTACCTGTAGCTTAAGAGAAAATTCTAAGCTGGAGAAAAGAGAAGAGAACTGTTTCTACAGATTTGATAGCAAAGGGTGAATAGATAAGACATGAAGCCATGATGTCACTTAGGTAGATCTAAGACAGGAAAGATGTTAGGAATAGATACTTGGGAACACACTTATTTAAGAAGTAGAAGAGATTGAAAATGAATGAATGGTAATGGGGGAAAGTTAGGAGAAAATAGTGTAATGGAAGACAAGGAAATAACATTTAAGAAGAAGTGATTAAAAATACTAGATACTATGGAGAAGTTAATTAGGCTGTTGAAATAATTAATTGGGAGGGCATTGGGTTGAGACCCCAAACCAAAACATAACTCAGTGTAAATGGCCATTTTCTATGAATACAAAACCTAAGTGCGGCCAATCACAAGAGCACAATAAACCATTCGTTAAAAAATCAGAGACTATCCACCAGAATGATTCAAATAATATTACTGCTCCCCTTTAATTAGTCAGGTGTTTCCTTTGCTTTGCCTCTGCATTGATTTTATAAAAAGCCTGTCCCTCCCTCAAACTCCTTTGGTGTAGCCTTTAACCCTTTGGCCCTCCTGGTGTGTGAACAGCTGCTCAATGCCATGGGTGAAAAGATAAATAATTTCAGTGATATAACAGAAGAAACCAGATGTTCAGTGAGATATAGAAATGAATGGAAGTTTACAAATTTGGATTAGAATATACATTTATCTTTCAAAAATATTGTGGAAAAATGAATGAAAATGAGGTAGAAGTTGGAGGAATAAAGAAGATCCAATGAAAGGCATTTAAAAACTAAGAGGACTTGAACGTTCTTTATGGATAGAATGTAAGGAAATGGAGTGAGAAAAACTAAAAGAAAGGGGAATGGATATAGTAACATCCATGAGGCAGAGGTAGAGAACAGAGTCAGGAGGCAGGCAATAGAGTAAGGAAGATGGCAGATGTCACCTTAGCAATCAGAAAGACTATTTGAAAATGTAAATGTGGGGTGGAAAGTTGGGGGAAGATCATGATATTTCTTTCTTCATGTAAGCATGAAATGAAATCATCTGCTGATAGAAAAGTGATTGTAAGTGGGCAGCAGTTAGTAGTGTGGGAAGAGTGATAATGACCATAACAAAATAGGAAAGAAGCTGGTGATAAATTTAAAAAAAGATTAGAGATCAGTTAAAGATCAGTTAGCTTAGAGATCAGTTGCTTGTGGCTATTAGGGGAATTTTGTTGTTGTTGTTGTTAGGTGATGTTGAGTCATATCTGACTTATAGTGACCCTCATAGGGTTTTCAATGGCTGATTGTTTCGGGATTGCCTTCAGAGTGGATTGTCACATCCTTCTCCCATTTTTGTGGTGCTGGGAATTGATGTCGGGACCTCAGAGACTACAGAGCAGTGCTCTACCAACTAAATTACATTGCTAGGGGGGATGTAGCTCAGTAAATCTCAGATTTACATCCATTTTTGTTTATTTGCAGGTACAGTGAAATGATATTCTTATTTCTCTTCTTATTTATGTAAAATGAAAACATGATAATTTTTAAAGATTTAAAACAAAGTTACTTTTCTCAGTAGACCTAAACAGATTTTATAGCTTAATTATACTAGAGGACTAACATTCCACTGATAATAAATGTCAGTAATGTGTCCCTAAAATTTATTACTCAAGGCAATTTATATGAAAATACTCAAACTTTGTAAAAAGATATCTCAATAAATCCCTGGAGAAAATTAAACCTTGAGGATAATCTACATAATTATGATAATTTTTAGTTTTATAGCATTTACTACTTGACAACATCTAGTTTCTTATATTTTAACTAAAAGTAATGTTACATATGCAAAAGAAAAGAGCTTCAGCCAACAGGTATTTATTGAAACCTTAATAAATGTTTACGTCAAGGAGATTTCACAGTAGCATGGGAAAATGGACATATTAATAATGCAATGATAACAATAATAGTGACTTTGAAGCTTCATCTCCTTTAATCTTTTTAAGTCCATGAAGTAGATATTATTTATATTGCTATAATACAAATGAGGACACTGAAGCATAAGTAAATTGAGTGATTAACTTGAAGTCTCTGTAAGGAAAAAAGATAAAAATCTAGGCTTTAGGATATCAGTCTTTCAACACTTGACCAGTTTCATGTCCTTTCTCTGTATATAGATTTGGTGACCTAGAAGCAAATATTTAGCCTGGTATGTGGATCCCTACAGGGGTTGATTCATGAATAGCATCTAACTGAGTGAGCTTTAGATGGATAAGGGTGCCAGTGAGGAAGGAGCTGATGTACAGCCAAGCATAAAAACCAAGAAAACATGCCCCATTTTCCCAGAAAATAAAATTTGAGGCAGTAAGTAGATGCAAATGAGGCTGAGGGGGACTACATCAGGGCTGGGGTTTAGTTCAGTTAGTAGATACTGCTCTGTGCATTCTGAGACCCTAGGCTCAATCCCCAGAACTGCAAAAGGGGGAGAAAGACCTGGCAGCCCATTCCTGAAGCAATCCTGAAACAATCAGCCACTGAAAACCCTATGAATAGCAGAGAAGCACTGACAATAGCGCTAGGCATGGCATGGTGTCCAAGAGTGATTTGTTCTGTTGTACATAGAGTCCTATGAGTCGGGCCCAACTCAAAAGCACCTAACAACAACAAGGGACCACAGCAGAGCCACAGATGTTATCCTAAGGATCTTAAACATATTGAAACTAATCAGGAATCTTTATGATTTTTTAGGCAGAGATATGATTTTTTTTGTCATTAAATTGTGGGGTTTTTTTAATATATTCTGGATATTAACCTTTTATCAGGTGTATGGTTTGCAAATATCCTCTCCCTCTGTAAGTTGTATTTTCTCTCTGTTGTTGGTTTCCTTTGCTGTATAGAAGTTTTTAATTTTGCTATAATCTGGTTTGTTTACCTTTGCTTTTGCTGCACACTTTTGGTGACATATCTTAGAAATCATTGCCAAATGCAATATGTTGGAAATTTTCCCCTCTGTATTCCTCTAAGAGTTTTATAGTTTCAGGTTTTATGTTTAGGTCTTTATTCCATTTTGAGTTAGGGTTTTTGTGTGTGTGTGTGTGTGTGTGTGTGTGTGTTTTAAGATAAGCATTCAACTTCAGTTTTTTAGGTGAATATCTAGTTTTCCCAGCACCATTTGTTGAAGAAACTATACTCTTCCCCATTCTTAGACTTGGCACTTTTGTTGATGGTCATTTTATCACATATGTGAGTTTTTTTTTCTGGGCTCTTTATTCTTTTCTGTTGGTCTATATATTAGTCTTGATGCCACTACAATACTGTTTTGAATACTGTGGCTTTGTAATATGTTTTGAAGTCAGAAAATATTGGCCTCCAGATTTGTATTTTTTTCTTGAGATTTATTTGGCTATTCAAATTTCTTTGAGATTCCATGTGAATTTTGTGATTTTTTTTTATTTCTGCAAAAAAAAATATTTCATTGGAATTTTGATAAAGATTTCATTGAAATCATTATCTTTATCATTGAAGCATTGAGGATTGCTTTGATAATATGGTCATTTAAATAATTCTTTAATAAATGAACATGGGCTTTTTTCATTTATTTGTGCCTATTTAAATTTCTTTTATCAATGTTTGTCTGTTTTCACTTTATAAGACTCTTGCTTCCTTTGTTACATTTATTCGTAAGTATTGTATTCTTTTTGATGTTATTATAAATGAGATTACTTTCCTGATTTCCTTTTCAGAAAGCTTATTCTTAGTGTATATTAACATATGTGGCTTTTGTGTGTTGATTTTTTTGTATCTTGTTGCTTTGCCAAATGTATTAGTTCTAACAGTTTATTTGGAATCATGAGGGTTCTCTACATATAAAATTGTGCTTTCTGTGAAAAGAATAGTTTTACTTCTTCCCTTCCCATTTGCTTTTCTCTTTTTTTGTCTGTTTGTTGTGGCTAGGACTTCAGTGCTACATTGAATGAAAGTGAAAACAGAAAGCATCCTTACTGTATTCTTGATCATAGAAAGCAGCATTTGTTCTTCCACTTTTCCTTTACCACTACCCACTCTGCTTCTGAAAAATTCTAGTATTATTCTTTCATCCAATTACATGATTATACTTTAAAGCTTTAGAGCAAATGCTGATGGTAAGCATATATTAAAAAGAAAAAATGCACTTTTATTAGTGTGCTTAGTATGATTACATACGGTTTAATTTGACCATTGGGGTACTTAATAAACCACTTTCTTCCAAAAAGCCAAATTTTGGAAAAGAGGCTTTTGTTCCTTAAATATATGGCCCTACTCAGCGTTTTAGAGTTATCAAAACTTTCCCAACTACATAAAAATTGAAAGTCAATGCCTAAGGCTTGCTCCTAGTTTGTTTGTTTGTTTCTTTTATTTCTTTCACATATATATATATATATATATATATATATATATATATATATATATATATATGTTATTTTTTGAGGTCTTAGTAGGTATCCCAGGCTAGTTTTGAACTCACTTCATAGCCCAGACTGACCTCAGATTTCTGAGCCTCTTGCCTCAGCTTCCCACAGGTGGGGACTATAGGCATGTCCCCCTACATGTAGGCCAGTTTAGTTTCTATTCTTAACTGTATTTGGCCTACTTTTCACAGTAACATTTCTAGTTTTTACTGATTTCTTTCTCTGTTAAGCACAGTTTTCCCCTTAGAACTTTAATTGATATTCAGCTCTGGCATACAGGGCCGATAATTCTTCTGGGCCACCTATGGTCATCCCGCCAACACTGGTCCTGAGTGAACATCTCCCTCCCATGGCCTGCACCATGGCACTGCATCCCAGCATGGCCTGGATGTATGGAAACACCTCAGTGTTTGTGTTCCCATTGGTTGGGCCAGAAAAACAAAGTCTTCCTAATATGTACCTAGTATGTGGGTAGACCCTGCACTTATTAAAAACTTAGAATTTGTGCATATTATACAAGTAACTTCCTAAAAAGAAATCAGTATTTTTTGCCTTTTTAAAAACCAGCACACACAGAAATAAAAGATCAGGTCAACAAACAGTTCCATTGTTTGCTGACATCATAAATTTTTATCAGTATGAGAAGCTAAAGCTCTCGCCCTCTTCTGTTGCCAGCCAGCATTCCCATTGTGCTACATGATCTTCCTATCCTTCCTTGACATCTATTACCTCTCCCTCACTATGGCTTGGATTAACAGTCTGCTTAGCCACCAAGAACAGAACTTCAAATGAGAGAATTAAACAATAGATTTGGTATAAGGGAAGAAATACATATTTATTTCCACTATTTTTTGAAATGACTTTTGACATAGAAAACTTGAGCTATTCTTGTAATCAGTTGTTGTTGTTGGGTGTCATTGAGTCAGGTCCAACTCATAGTGACCCTAAGTACAGTAGAACAGTGCACTACCTGACACTGTGGCATGCATACAATCTTTTTATGTTTGAGCCCCTTATTGTAGCCACTATGTTTCTTCTCATTTTGAGTCATGTTTCAGCAAAAGGAGGTCTTGGGGGCTCTCCTCCATTCCCATCATTAAGATCAACTCTACTTTGAGGAGGCAACTCTTCCCCAATCATTTCTTGAATGGCTTCTAGCCCAGGGGGTTTATTTTCTGGCACTATATTTGACAGTGCTTCTCTGCTATTCATAGGGCTTTCAAGGGTCTTTTTCAGTTGTCTATGTTAGTGGGGAAGCTGAGCTGAAACATGTCCACTGTGGGTGATCCTGCTGGTATCTGAAATACTGGTGGCATAGCTTTTAGCATCATAGCAACACGCAAGCCTCCACAGCACAGCAAGCTGAAGACACAGGGTTGGGGATATAATCAGTCAGCCCTCTGATACCTGTGAACTCTTTACTATGGCATTCTTGTTTTCTGAGCTGTCACTGCCACTTCCCATTAAGCTCTGTTTACAATATTTAGGGCTTCTTTTTCTAGCCCACATCCCCAAACTCTTCCAAATTCTTCCTGCAAACCAGTTCCAAAGACCTACAAACTACATAGTCAGGTTTAGGCACAGCAACAATCCTAGTCCTCTGGTACCAACTCTAGTACCAATTTTCTGTATTACCTTTTGCATCACTGTGACTAAATAACCTCACACAAATACCTTAAGGAAGGAAAGGTATATTTTGGCTCATGGTTTCAGATGTTTAGTCCATAGTGGTGGAAAAAATATTGCTGAGAGGCTCAGTTCATGAGCAGGCACGTGTGGCAGAGGAGAGCTCATTATATAATGGCAGCCCAGGAGAAGAGAGTGCTTTATGGAACTGGAGGCCAGGTCATCACTTTTAAAGGCCTTCCCCCATGACCTACATGTGTCAGCTAGCTCCTACCTCCTAAAGCTTCCACTGTTGTTAGGTGATGTTGAGTTGGGTCTGACTCATAGTGGCCCTATGTACAACAGACAAAATACCCCCCCGACACTATGCCATGCTGGCACTGTCAGTGTTTCTCTGCTATTCATGGGGTTTTCAATGGGAAATTGTTTCGGGATTGTTTTGAGAGTGGGATGCCAGGTTCTTCTCCCATTGATGTGGTTCTGGGGATCAAATTCAGGGCATCAGAGAGTACAGAGCAGCACTCTACGAACTGAGCTAAGCCCCAACCCCCAAAGAAAGCTTCCATAGCCTTCCAATATAATACCACCACCTGCAGCCAAGTATTAAACATGAGACTTGAGGAACATTTTATAGTCAACCAATTTAGCTCAGTTGGTAGAGTCATATTCTCTGCTTTCTGAGGCCCTGTGTTTGATCTCCAACACCAGAAAAATGGGAGAAGGACATGGCAATCCATCCCCAATGTGATCCTGAAACAATCAGCCATTGAAAACCCTAGGAATAATAGAGAAGTACTGACATAGCGTGGGGAGTGTATTTTGTTCTATTATACATATGGTCTCTATAAGTAGGGTCCAACTTGAGGGCACCTAACAACAAAAATGCCTGCAGCTGTAGCCCTGTGGTGTCTGATCCTGTCAGATCACTGAAGCTAAGCAGAGACAGGCCTGGTTAGTATTTGGATGGGAGACCACTTGGGAACACCAGATACTGTAGGCTTGGGAGAAGGACCTGGCAACCCACTCCCAAAAATCAATCCACCATTGAAAACCCTACAAATAGCAGAGAAGCACTGACAATAGTGTTTTGTCTGTTATACCTAGGGTCGCTATGCGTTAGACACAACTCAACAGCACCTAACAACAAACAGGAACAAAAACACCAACATAAAATCTTGCTTATAGTTTTATAAGAAAAGAAGCCAACCATCTATTATAATTTTTGTTTACTGAATTTTAATTTTAATTGACAAATAGTAATTATATTTATGGGCTACCATGTGATATTTTGACATATGTTTAATTTGCAGAAAGATTCAATCAAGCTAATTAACAAATTTGTCACCTCATGTATTTATCATTTTTTGGAGAATATTTTGACACATTTTGTATGTGACAATACTTTAAGATAGCTTTATTGGTATACAAATAACATACAATAAACTGCCCACACTTAAGCACTCAGTTTTCTGTTAAAACATAGAATGTACCCATGAAAATATCATAATGAACATAACCTGTCACCCTCAAAATTTTCTTCATGTTTCTGTCTTGTCCCCATCATTCATTCTTGTCACCCTAAACCTAGGCAAACACTGATCTACATTTAGTTACTATGGACTAGTTTACATTTTGGGCTGGGATTTGGCTCAGTTGGTAGAGCACTGCGCTGCAGTCTCTGAGGTCCCAAGTTCAATTCCCAGCACCACAAAAATGGGAGAAGGGCCTGGCAATCCACTCCCAAGGCAATCCCGAAACAGTCAGCCATTGAAAACCCTATGAGGGTCACTATGAGTCGGGTACTGACTCCACGGCACCTAACAACAACAACAAGTTTACATTTTGTATGGAATCCTAAAGTTTATATTCCTACTGTGTTCATTAATTCAGAATAATCATTTAGAGGTAGAATAATTATTTAGCAGTTCATCTAAACAGATTGTTTCTTGTTATTGTTGAATATTATTCCATTGTATAGCTGTATCAACACTGGTTGACCTATTCCTCTCCTGATGGATATTTAGGTGATTTTGGCTGACACAATGCCATTTATACCATAACCATTTATGTTCAAATACTTTTGAGTACATATATTCTGTTTTCATCTGAGGTAAATATTTAGAATGGAATAATACATATTTAAATATTAAGAAAATTAAAATTGTTTTCCAAATTTGCTGTTACAATTCATATTTCTGCTAGCAGTGAATGAGAACAATGGCTGCTCCGTGGCCTCAGCAACATGTAGCAGACATGCTTATCATATGCCATGGTACTTCATTATGATTTTAATTTCTACTTCCCTAATCACTGATCATGTTGAACATTTTTTTTCATGTACCTGTTTACCATCTGTATGTCTTCTATGGTGAAGTGTCAGTTCAAATTGATTGGTTTCTGGATTGTTTTTGATTGTTTGCTTTATTATTATTGAATTTTGAGTTTTTAAATATACTAGATACAGGTTTTTCATCAGAGATATGACTCATATGTTCTACAGTTCTTTACTTTTTATTTTCTTCTCTTTACCATGTCTTTTGAAGAGGTCTGAGTTTAATTTTGATGAAGTACAACTCATCAATGCTTCTTGCATACTTTAGCTGTGATGTCATAACTAAGGAATCTTTTCCTAAAACAAAGTCACAATTATTACTTGTCTGTTTTCTTTTAGAAGTTTTTGTAACTTTAGCCTTTACATCTGGGTCAATGTGTTTGATTTGGATAGTGTTTGATGTGGATAGAAGTTCTTTTTTGGATATATAAGCCAATTATTTCAGTATTATTTGTTGGAAAGACTATTCTTTCACCATTGCTTACATTTGCACTTTGTTCACTTGATTGGTCACATATATAAGGGTGTTTTTCTTTACTCTATTCCATTCTAATTACTTATTTTTTTCTTTAATACTGATGCCATGCTGTTGATATTATAGAAGATTTATAATAATTCTTGAAATTAGGTAGTCAAAGCCCCCAAATTGTTTTAGGTATTCTAGATACTTTGTATTTTCATTTATATTGTAAACCTATTATGTCAGTTAAGAAAATAAGTTTATTAGTTTTTTATTTATTTATTTTTAAAGTTTATTTTTCATTGGCATATTAATTGTGTATCTTTATAGGATATGATGTGATGCCTTGATCTATGTACAATTACTGGACTCTTACACATTTTGGGGGTAAAATTTATCATTAAATATTCCATGTATTTTATTATGTTGAAAATAATATCTTTTTACTTGTTGCAAATTCTAGTTCCTCACATTAGGTACAAGGAAATGCCATTTCCAAGCCAAGCATAATTGCAAATACCTGTAATCCCAGTGATTCAAGAAGCTTAGTGAAACCTTGTTATAAAAGTAAAATAAAATGAAAACAGCGCTGGGTATGTGGCTCAGTACTTGAACAATTTCCTAGCATATGCAAGGCCCTGGGTTCAACTCCTCAGTATGGAGAGAGAGAGGGAGAGAGGGAGATCGAGAATGAGAATATGCTACCTCCCCCCAACTATATTGACGTATCCTGGCACTTTAGTACTAGTAGCTTTTTGTAAATTCCAAAAAGCTTCCTCTATAGGTAATCATATCTAGAACAAATAAAGGTGGTATCATTTCTTAATCTAGGTCTTTCATTTTAGTTTATTGTCTTATTGGCTGGTTAGAACCTTTAGAATAATGTTTTATAGAAATGGTGAGATAAGGTATCCTTGCCTTGTTCCTAAATATTGGGAGAAAATACTCACTTTTTCCATTGTGAATTATGACCTTAGCTATAAACTTTTTATAGATGCCTTTTATAAGGTATAAGAAATTTTGGTTTCCTTTGATTGCCTTCAATTCCCAATTGACTGGGAATTTTATTTGAAATGGATGTTCAATTTTTACAAATGATTTTCTTCATCTATTTATATAATTACATGTTATTTCTTCCTTTTGCTTCAGTTAATGTAGTAATAATTTCAGTTAATTTAAAATGTTTAACCAACCTTGCCTTTCTGAGGTACACTCCAGAAAGTCATGATCTATTTCTTTTAATATAACTTTGGATTTAGTTTGGTAAAATATATTGATTTTTCAAGCCATCATACCACATCATCTCCCCATTCCCTCCCATATACATGATTTTTAAAATTGTGTCATAAAGTTACATATCATGTAAAACAAATGATAAGGAATATAATTTGATGTGTTTTTTTGAAGGTCAAATTTCCATTTGTTTGTATGTTTTAGGCACACTCTTACGTAGTTCTAAGCCAGAGCCTGATTACCTAAACTGCAAAAAGTTCAAATGCAGTACAGTTTATTTTCTTGGCATCTTGGAATGAGTATTCTCTGTCTCCAAGGAGTAATAAAAAGTTAAAGAATATCAGAATACAAATAATCTATAATAGCAAATATTCAAAAAAGATTTAAAGCCAGACAAACATCTATTTTATGGAATGCTACAATGCATATGAAATCACAGACAATATCATGGGAAGAATTTAAATATCTAAACAATGTAACCATTTAAATGTTTCCTAAAGACATATGAATGCAAGTTTTAACTGGATTTGATGACATCATGAGATAACATAGTTTAAAAACAATGTTACCATTAGTTAGGGAAAAGAACAACTAAATTCTTGCACTAATAGAAACTCCAGTGTCTCTCTACATGAAAATATGGTAATTAGACAATAGTTATAAAAGAATTATTATATCATAATTTTCATAATTTTCTTTTTTT
>VMDO01016326.1:0-48235 GCA_007922755.1 Pedetes capensis | reverse complement strand
TAAAATCTTGGACAACCTCAATCTTTTCTCCATTTAATGTGAAGTTGCGTGCTGACCCAGTCGTAAGGATTTTTGTTTTGTTGATGTTTAGTCGTAACCCATATTGAAGGCTATGATCTTTGATCTTCATCAGTAAATGTTTTAAATCCTCTTCATTTTCAGCAAGCAGAGTGGTGTCATCTGCATAATGCAGGTTGTTGATGAGTCTTCCTCCAATCTTGATGCGACGTTCTTCCTCATAAAGTTCAGCTTCTTGGATTATTTGCTCAGCGTACAAATTGAAGAGATAGGGTGAAAGTATACAGCCCTGATGCACACCTTTCTCAACTTTAAACCATTCAGTGTTTCCTTGTTCTATTCGAACAACTGCCTCCTGGTTCATGTACAGATTTCTCATGAGCACAATTAGGTGTTCTGGTAAGACTAGCTTTGGCTTGGCTAATAATAGAAAAGATCAAATATGAAATGTGTGGTAAGATTCCAGGTAGATTTTATTCCTGATCTGAGTGGTACTATGTGAAAATATAAAACCTCGGGCCAGCTGGGCCGGGGCAGAACTTGAGGATGACTGACCAGGACACATGCACTTCCACCAGGCTGCCTTTTGGTTTCCTGCTTCTTCCAGAGGAAAACTAGCCCGACCAGTGACCAGCCACCATGAGCTGAGCACACAGGGTATAGGAGGACCCTCATCCTGCCAGTCACATACCTTTGCCTCTTCTTTCTTGTTAGTTTCCAATGGAAAGGCCTTGTGGGAAGCTAAAACAACTGGAACAATGGGAAAGAGCGTCTTTGGTCTAAGGAAAAGTACGGCTCCATCCTGTGTAAGAAGGCAGATTAGAGGCAGCCTCCATGTGACAAAGTAAAACAAAGGAGTCAGAATAGGAAGGAGTCCAAAGAAAGGAGGACTCTCTTCCAAAGAAAGAAACACTAGAAAAGCACAGGAATTGCAATGGAGGTCATAGGATGGTCTCAGGATGCAAAACGGAAATGAGCAGTGAGAGGGAATGAACGGGACGCATCTCCATCCATCGCTGCGCAGAATAGGAAAGGAGCTGGGGACCTCACCCAAAAAGGTAGGCCAAGCAGCCCTGGCAGGCAGATTGCCTGTCCTACAGGATAAGCCCACAGTCCTTGATGCCCTGGATTCATTTGGGGGATTTTATTTTTAGAAATTCAGTATCCCCAGGCTCCACAGCCACTAAATTAGAACCTGCATTTTAATAAGATCTGCAGGTCATTCCTGGAAATACAAAATGTGAGACTCAGTGTTATGATCTTCATGGGAAATTTAGAATTATGTCACAAATCACATTGAGAAATGACTCATACTATAATATTTTTAATAAAAATAAAATATATTATTTGTAAATGAGAAAGCAAAGGTGTCCACAATGTTTTACATGTGTCCAGTGAGACATACCTCCTTTTCCCAATTTCAATTGCTTACTTCTCACTTCTTCCTCTTTACCTTGCTATTCCCATTGTACAAGGTTGATGAAGGGAATAGCTAAGGTCAATGTCAGAGCTGGGATCTAGGAAATTCCACAAGCTTTTCTCACATTAAATTGGTCCATGGTAATGACCTATTTGGGAAATGCAGTCTTGATAAGGGAAAGGAAGCCAGGAATGTTCTACCAAATCTGTACACCTGTTGGACATAAGCTTAGTGGGACCCATTCTATTGTAATGCTTTAGGTCATTTAAAGGAGGTAGTAGGACGTTAGTTTCCTAGCTGTTGGATGGATTTATGGTTTAATAGCAAGCTCTGTTCAAATGGATAAAGCCACCCTTCTCTCTAGAGTCCAGGAACTATATTCACACAGCTCTGAGCAACTGGACTGAGTTGATCTATCTACTATTCTGATTTCCATGTAGGGTCCAGTTCATTGTATGTCCTTGCAGGTACTTGTGGCAAAATACAGCATTCATGAGTCAGATCTTTTTTAAACAGGCGGCAAGCCACTAAAATGGATCACACTGTTTTTTATATATGTCCTGGAATTGTCAATGGGCCCAAAGTATAAAATGATATAATCCCCAGATTACATCAAATCTCAAACTCCTGGATTGAGTAATAACATGTTTAATAAACAGATTCATATTTACACGCATGTATTTGTTAAAGTCATAAAGCAAAAAGAGGTTAAATTACTTTTTCAAGGGAAACCCAGCCAATCAGGGCTGGAGCTTAGCTCAGTTGGTACAGTGCTTGTTCTGCGAACTCTGAGGCCCTGGGTTTGATCCCCAGTACCACAAAAACAGGGCAAGGACCTGGCAGGCCATTCAGGAAAACAATCCCAAGATAATCAGCCACTGAAAACCCTATGAATAGCAGAGAAGCATTGACATGGTGCCAGGCACGGTACAGTCTCAAGGAGTGTTTCATTCTGTTGTGCATAGGGCTGCTATGAGCTGGACGATGGCACCTGACAACAACAAACAATCCAACCAATCACAATGGACAGTGCATCCCAGCTGAGTTTTATTATTTTCCTCCAGTCAGTACTTTCAGTTACATTTTGTTCCTGCCAGAGAAGAGGCCTGGAAGACTCAATCTCCTCACTCTTCAGGTGGCCCCACTGCCCTACCTTCAGTCCTATACTAAGACTCAGACTTGTGCCCACATAGTTTCTATTAACTGAGGTACTACTCCAGAGAGTAGCCAAACAGAAAAAACCAAATGACTATAATGTTAAACGCAACACTGCCTGGCACTAAAGTTTAAATTAGCAATCTTTAATTTAAAAGCACACCAGGTTAACACATTATTGGGATTTGAACAATGTAAGTCTCTATTAGAAAATCATGACTTTCAAGTGACCACAGAAAGAGAAAGGTGCATGCAATTGACTGGGTGAAAGAACAGGAAATGCGAAAGAAGGATATTTAAGAAAAGCAATTTTGAAAAGACCTTGAAAAAAGCAGTCAGTCACTGCAATCCCATTATTCCTATAAGCCTGCAAGTGTAAGTACATCATAATATGCCTCTCATTTTGAAATCAGTTGGGCTTACTTATCATTGTTAGTCACACAAAATAAAATGTTAGAATTGCTTTTGCTACAAGAGATAAAGAAATTCTCCTGTGAGCACCTTGGCATTCTGGTAAATAAAGAGGTTCTGGCAATAAGAACCTCAACCCTCTTGCAAGCCAAAGATGAAAGTCACATTTAGAAACACATGGGATGTTCATTGTGGTACATTCATTCTCTGTAAGTCCCTGCCAGGAAGATAAAAATTATAAACTTTCAGAAGAAGTGGGATCTATCCATGTCTTTTTCATAATCATTAAAGTTTTACAAGTCCCACTGTTAGAAATAGTTTGCTGATGGTTAAATTCTCTGTATATTTTAATATCAGACTTTTGATTTATTTTCAGTGAGTTAGATTTTTCATAACACATTTACAATAATCACTTAACAAAAAGGTTTATATGAACACTTTGTGTTTGTTTCAACTTTCCCTCCTCTTCCCAAAGAAAACCTGTAACCTGATACTGATAAACTATAAAGAATGCTGCCCATTACTTAGCACACCTGGAATGTACACCATAATGTTCAGAATTGTTTTTATTTATTTTTTGGCTGTACATGGAAGTTAAAACCAGCGCCTCGCACATGCCAGGCAAGCATTCTACCATTGACCTGCATCCCCAGTGCCCCCCCAATACACACACACCTTTTTTGAGATAGGGTGTCACTAAGGTGCTTGGCTGCATCTGGGTTTAAATTCACAATCCTCCTACTGCAGCCCCCTGAGTTGCTGGGATTAGAGGCATGCCTCATGGCACCTGGCTCAGAATTTTGATTCCAGCTAAAACTTTTCCCTTATTTACATTTTCACCAAGCAAACAAAAAAGGATCCAAAGAGAATGATTACTCTAATTTCTTCAGTAGTTAAGACTGTAGATTTTCATATGTTCCATTCTTTAAGAAGACCATCTGATTTCACAGGTGAGTAAAGTAGCATTCAGAGAAAAAAAAATTGAAAATCCTATGAAGAGCAGAGAAATACTGTCAGATATAGTGCTGGAAAATGAGCCCCCGAGGTTGGAAAGCATTTAAAAGACAAGTAGGGAAGGGTTGCCTCCTCAAAGTACAGTCTACCTTCATGACAGAAATGGAGTAAAGCCCCAAGGACCTCCATTTGCTGTTGTGGCATGACTCAAAATGAGGAGAAACAACTGTAAATATGCAGTAATAATTGGAATGTGGAATGGACATAGTATGAATCTAAGAAAATTAGGAATCATCAAAAGGGAAATGGAGCACATAAACATAGATATTCTAGGCATCAGTGATCTAAAATGGACTGATATGAGCCATTTTGAATCAGATATTCATATGGTCTACTATGCTGGGAATGACAAATTAAGGAGAAATAAGGTTGCATTATCATCAAAAAAGACATCTCAAGAGCTGTCCTGAAGTACAATGCTGTCAGTGATAGAATAATATCAATGTGCCTACAAGAATGGCCAGTTAATATAACTATTATTCAAATTTATGCAACACCACTAGGGCCACAAATGAAGACAAGAAAGATTTTTACCAGCTCCTGCAATCTTAAATAGATCAAACATGCAATCAAGATGTATTGATAATTACTGATAAGTGGAATGCAAATGCCAGAAACAAAGAAGATGACTCAGTAGTTGAAAACTATGGTCTTGGTGATAGAAACAATGCTAGAGATCGCATGACAGAATTTTCTCATACCAATGACCTTTCATTGCAAATACATGTTTTCACCAACACAAATGGTGACTATATACATGGAGTTCAACAGATGGAACATACAGGAACCCAACTGACTACATCTGTGGAAAGAGATGATGGAAAACCTCCAGATCAAATGTAAGAACAGGGCCTGGAGCTGATTGTGGATCAAACCATCACCTACTCATATGCAAGTTCAAACTGAAACTGAAAAAAACTAGAAAAGTATATGAGAGCCAAAGTATGACCTTGAGTATATCCCACCTGAGTTCCGAGACCACCTTAAGAAGAGGATTAATGCATTAGCCCTAATGATCAAAGACCAGATGAGTTGTGGCATGTCATTGAAAACTTTGTTCATAAGGAAAGCAAAAGGTTATTTAAAAAAAAAAAAAACAGGAAAAAAAGACCAAATTACATGTTAAAAGAGATTCTGAAACTTGCCCTTGAATGCTAAGCAGCTAAAGTCAAAGGAAGACATGATGAAGTTAAGGAACTAAACAGAAGATTTCAAAGGGTCCTCATGAAGACAAAATCAAATATTATAATGATATGTGCAAAGAGCTGGAGATAGAAAACCAGAAGGGAAGACCACACTCTGTTTTTCTCTAGCTTAAGGAACTGAAGAAAAAATTGCCTCGAGTGGCAATAGTGAAGAATTCTACAGGGAAAATATTAAATGCCCCAGGAAACATAATAGAAGATGGAAAGAAAATACAGAGTCATCATACCAAAAAGAATTGGTGGAGGACCAACCATTTCAAGAGGTTGCATATGATCAGGAACCAATGGTACTGAAGGAAGAAGTAGAAGCTGCCTTGAAGGAATTGGTGAAACAAAGTTCCAGGAATTGATGCAATACCAATAGAGATATTTCAAACAGATGCAGCACTGGAGGTACTAACTTATACCAAGAGATTTGGAAAACAGATACCTAGCCAACTAACTTGTAAAGATCTATATTTGTGCCTATTCCCAAGAAAGGGGATCCAACTGAATGTGGAAACTATTGAATATCATTAATATCACATGCAAGCAAAATTTTGCCAAAGACCACTCAAAAGCAACTACAGGAATGTATAAACAGTAAACTGCCAGAAATCAAGCCAGATTCAGAAGAGAGCATGGAACCAGGGTCATCATTGCTAATGTCAGCTGGATATTAGTCAAGATCAGAGAATACCAAAAAGATGTCTATATGTTTTATCGACTATGCAAAGCCATTTGACTGTGTCATAACAAATAATGGATAACACTGCAAAGAATGGGGATACCAAAGCACTTAATTGTATTCATGAGGAATCTGGACACGGACCAGGAGACAGTCATTCAAACAGAACAAGGAAAAACTGCTTGGTTTAAAGTCAAGAAAGGTGTGCATCAGGGCTGTATCCTTTCACCATACTTCTTCAATCTATATGCTGAGCAAATAATCTGAGAAGCTAGACTTTATGAAGAAAATGTGGCATCATGAATGGAGGAAGACATTAACAACCTGCATTTTGCAGATGATACAACTCTGCCTGCTGAAAGTGAAGAGGATTTGAAGCATTCACTGATGAAGATCAAAAAATAAAGCCTTCAGAATGGATTATGCCTCAACATCAACAAAACAAAAATCCTTACAACTGGTTCAGTACATGACGTCAAAATAAATGGAAAAAAGATTGAGTTTGTCCAAGATTTTGCTTTATGTGATTCTATAATCAATACCCATGGACAATCAAAAAGTCAAGATGTGTTGCATTGAGAAAAGCTGTTGCAAAAGACCTCTTTAAAGCGTTGAAAAGTAAAGATGTCACACTGAAGGCCAAGGTGAGCCTGACTCATGCCATGGTATTTTTAGTTGCATCATATGGTTGTAAAAGCTGGATAGTGAAGAATGGAGACAGGAAACGAATTGCTGTTTTTGTATTATAATGCTGAAGATGAGTGTTGAATATACCATGGACTGCCAAAAGAACCAACAGATCTGTCCTAGAAGAAGTGCAGCCAGAGTACTCCTTGGAAGCAAGGATCTCTAGACTGAATCTTACATATTTTGGACATGCAGTCAGGAGGGACCAATCGCTGGAGAAAGACATCATGTTTGGGAGAGTGACTGGTCAATTAAAAAAAGGAAAACCTTCAACTAGACGCCTTGACATAGTGGTTGCAAAAAAAGGCTTAAACATAAAAAAGATCAGGTACCTGGCACAGAGGCAGGAAGTGTTTCATTCTGTTGCACACAGGGTCCCTATGAATCAGACCCAACTCCACAGCACCTACAAACAACAACAACAACAACAACAACAACAACATCCTTTTACATCTAGAAATTAATCCATATAAAATAATTTAAAGGAAAAAGTCATAAAGATGATATGACTAATCCAGCGTATCATTCCTTAGTGTACATAGTTAGAATGTGAATAAGTCACTCTATGCTGAATTATTTGACATATGACAAGAATTTCAAATGAACTATTTTAGCTAGTGGGTAGCTTCAATAATACCAGGCAGAGATAAGGAAGCTGTGTATTTTAGGAATTCAAAATTGTGAGAGCAGATGAGATTACGCAAAAGATTATACAGATGGAAAGGAGCCCAGGACTAGGCCAATGTGGACAGTAACACAATGTGGACTGACTTTTAAAAGATTCTAAAGGCCTAGAGAGAGGCGTGCAGACAGGGCCAGGACAGGGTGGGCCTCCTAAGCTAAAGTGAAATAGGTTTGGGCAAACACTGTTGAGCAGAGGTGCCTGTCCATCCTTATAAGCAGAGAAGTTAAGGGGCTTTGAGAGGAAGAGGAAGCTCTTGGACTGAAGTCTGCAGGGCATATTGCTGACAGTGAGAAGAGGTGACATAGTTATTGCAGTGCAGAAGTGGAAGATTCAGGACAATGCATTGTCCATTCTCAAGTCATTCATAATAATTAGTAAACAAATCAAAGCCATGCTAAGGCCCAGGACCCATGGCAGCAAGTGTCCTAATGAAGCACAGAAGCAGACCATTGGATGCTTTGGTGTCCAGGGGATTTGGAAAGTGGGATTCAGCTGGGAAATCAGCATGGTAGAAGGCAGAGGGAACAGTGAGATGCTCTCCAGGCCTGAGTTCTTGCCCTGCCCTTCCAGTCCCTGCTCTACCATTGTGGAAAACGTACAGTCCTTCTGGAGGGAGGGAGGAGAGAAATGATCTCTAGATTCCCTCCTAATACCAAAGATCTATATGTTAAGGACAGACAATTTGCAGGAGGAAAGCTGGAAATGGGAGGTGCCTATGAAAACCAATACCTACATTAGTGAATAGATCTCCTTTTAAAAAAAAGTCAAAAAAACAATTTAAATTGTCACCCCAGTTGCCTGTCAGCCACACAAGTCATGAACATATTTCCTTCATTCACATCTCCACATCTGAGGCTCTACAAAGGAAGAAGCAGCTGTTGAAGAGAACTGTGAGCTAACTGGTTCCCTAAATCAGGAGTTGGTGTACAAACAAGGGCCTATAGAACAAATACAGCTGCTGCCTGTTTTATAAATAAAGTTTTATTGGAACAGAGGCACACCATATTTAACAGCCCCTTTTAGAAGAAGGTTACCAAGCCCTGCTGTAAAGCAATTTTTCATGACTCTGAACAATTGTGATCACATGAAGAGCTTAAAAAAATACTGATGCCCACATCCAACTACCAGAGATCTTCTTTTCAGTGCTGCAGGTATTCAAAGCCAGGGCCTCATGCATGCTAGGTGAGTCCTCTACCACTGAACTGGACCCCTAAGCCCCCTTTCTAAATTTTTTTTTTAATTTTTAGACAGGGTCTTGCTCAGTTGCACAGGCCACCTATACTACCAAAGATTTTATTCAATTGGTCTGAGCAATAGCCTATGCACAGGTTTGTAAGAGGTGCCCAGAGGTTTTAATGTGCAGCCAGAGTTGAATAATCATTGTAGTCCCCTGAGCCAGACCACAGTAGGTTAAGGATTAGATCTACAAAGGCAACATATCCACATCATATTTTAGTTCCCCCAGGAAATGAGTTAAAAGCTAGTATTTGTATTCATATCTCTGTTTCCACAGTGGAATGATATTGCAAGTGTCCACTTAAAGAGCATTTCTCTATCTTTTGAACCAAGGCCAGCCATTTACCAACCTATTTTTCAATGGTCCTGATGAAAGGATTCATTCAATAAAGTCTCAAAATCAGTGTCATGGGGGAAAAGTGACCGATTCTCTAGATAAAATTATAAATTTCCTTTTATCCAACAATTGCACCTCCAAACACCAAAGCCTGCAAGCTTGACCTTTGATGCCAGGAAGTGAAAATGTTGCTTAACTGAAGGAAATGCAATCAGGCCAGATATCTGATCCATCTGTTTCTTTTGACCTTTCACTGTTTTTTGCTTCAGTTGTATTTTTAATTATTCCATTTGTTTTAGCATTGATTGATTATCAGATCCTTTTCTCTAAAAAGGCAAATATTAGTAAATAGAGGTGTATATAAGTTTACTTTACAAAAATAAAATGGTAGTTTTAAAGCATATCTGCTAATTTTTGACACTCCCACTATGGAGAAATGAGATCTCTGTCCTTTCTCCTTGAATCTAGTGGAACTTTCACGATTGTTCTACCAGTAGAGTACTATGCTCATAATATTGTACGACCTCCAAGGCTAGGTCCCAAAGGACAATGCCATCTCCACTTGGCTCACTGGAAACATGCTAGAACTTTTAGCCACTGTCTTAGTTCATTCAGGCTCTGTAACAAAGTCCCATAGGTAGGGTGGCTTATGAACAGCAGGAATTCACTTCTCACAGTTCCAAAAGTAGGGAAGTCCGAGATCAAGGTGCTATACATCAAGTATATATCACAGACGGTACATTTTCATTATCCGCCCACATAGTGGAAGCTCCCTGGGACAAGTTCTCTGTTGCCTCTTTTTATAAGGGCTCTACTTCCATTCAAGTGGGCTGGGATTTAGCTCAGTTGGTAGACCACTGCACTGCAGTCTCTGAGGTCCCGAGTTCAATTCCCAGCACTGCAAAAATGGGAGAAGGACCTGGCAATCCACTCCCAAGGCAATCCCGAAACAGTCAGCCATTGAAAACCCTATGAGGGTCGCTATGAGTCGGACACCAACTCAACAGCACCTAACAACAACAACAACTTCCATTCAAGAAGGCTCTACTCCTATCATCTGATTACCTCCCAAAGTCCCTACTTCCTAATTCCAATACTTTGGAGGTTGAGAATTTCGACATATGCAAAAAGAAGCCCTACACTATATGGCCGCCATCCTATGGGGAACGTCAAATTAGCCCATGCAGAGAGCCTATACATAGAGCACCTGAGATGACATAAAGAAAGAGGAACACCTGCTCAGCCTCTGGACATTCTGGAGTCCTGCTTTTACATCTCCAGCTCCATCTGACAACAATCATGTGAGTGGCTCCAAGCTAAGGACACCCACCCATGCTCTTTGTGAATCCCTTACCCACAGAGACTGAGAGAGGTAAAATGAATGTTGGTATTTAAAATCACTATATTATAGGATAGTTTGTTAGGGTGCAATAGGTAATAATAAATATATCCCACATGCAAAATAATCTCCAATAAAGACTTCACATCTCTGCTCAGTTCCCCTGTAGTCTGCTCTGTTTCAGAAGATATCAGTTGATAAGAAAGTTCATCCATTCCAGAAAAGATCAAAAATGGATATGAAAATTATTATTAGCAAAAGGATAACAGAAAAGCCAAGAGTATCGACCACCATTTACTTGCTAATCAAAAAAGCTATCTTCCTTTTTAATGGAGAGATCTAGATGTCACCTCCTTGAGCAGAGGAACCAGTGGGGCATCACAGATAGAGGGACAGCCAGCCAGACATCACAGGCTTCTTGCTGTGGTACAATATGAGGTACCCAGCATCACCCCTGTGAAGCATTAGCACCAAAATGTCTGATATGAATCCATCTAAGACTTTAAATTTAACTTAAATTGTATAGGAATAATACAGAAAAGAGAAAAAACAACACTGTGAGGAAACCATCAGACAAATCTAGATGTGTGATACATTCTATAAGATACCTAGTCTAATTTGATGTAAAGAAAAAAATGGAAAGAATACCATTCTAGATCGAGAGACACCTAATGCAGGGGTCTCTAGCCCCCAGGACACAGATAGGTATCAGTTGTGGCCAGTTAGGAAGCAGGCCACACAGCAGGAGGTGAGTGCAGGGTGAAGCTTTGTCTGTATTTACAGCCACTCCTCATTACTCATACTACTGCATGAGCTCTGCCTGCTGTAAGATAAATGGTAGCATTAAATTGGCATCCACAAAACCAGTCCCTGATCCCAAAAAAAGTTGAGGACCACTGGCCTAAAGAACATAGCATTAACAATCCAATGCAGTGTCATCTTTGCTGGTATATGGCTTGAAAAAGAAACATCTATAAAAGATATTTTTAGGAAAATTGTGACTATTTCAATATTTTTGGGTTATTAATGGTATTAACAAAATAATGTCAATAGTGGTATATGTGACAAAGGCACTGTGATTCTATAGGAAAACATGCTCTTTTAGAGATGCATAGTGAAGCATTTAGGGGAAATATAAAGTTTGCAACTTACATTAAAAATGGTTCATCAAAAAAATACAGATAGGAAGCAAATATGGATAAATGTTAATAATTTTTATACCTAGGTGGTGGTGATAGTTGTTAGGTGTTGTTGAGTTGGGTCCAACTCATAGTGACCCTATGAACAACAGAACAAAACATTCCCCAACACTGTGCCGGTACACAATCTTTTTTTAGGTTTAAGCTCACTGTTGTAGCCACTGTATCAGTACATCTAGATCTAGGTAGTAGATTGATGGTTATTTCTTCTTTCTACTTTTCTGTATGTTAGGGATATTTCATGAAAAAGGTTTTGACAGCTTAAAATCATGTTGACAGCAATATTTGTAAAAAGTTCATCAAATTATTCTAACTTTTGTGACTCATACTACAGTTAAATATGTTCTCCATACAGAAAAACAGCTGATAATAATTCCCTGAACTACTACGTATCTTATCCAGGCTAATCTGGTTGAGAGGCACAGAGATACCCAGTTCCCTCAAGGTTGGTCAAGAGAAGCTAGGTTTATTATTAAACTCAAATGATTTCATGAATAGACCAGGACAGAAATAGAGGAAACCCATATTAGTGGCCAAGAAGTTAGCTCAAGAGAGTTTGAATAGAGAGTATTTCCAGAATCAGAGTACCCCTAATAAGAGATATTCTTGCACCCTCTGCATCATTTTTGTTTGCCCTAGAGTTCCCTCTTTTTCTCCTCTCACCAGTGTTTGGCCTTCTCTGCTATCACAAGTTTCTGGCCCTGATTCTTCTTGCAGGGATCTATGTCTCATCCAAATGGAAACAACATTGCAAGTTTCTTAATTCTGATTTACCAGAGCAAGAACCTGATTGGCCCAGTTCATCCCTGTGTACCCTTCAATCAGTCCAGCCCAGTGTGGCTATGGGGGAACTGAACCAAGTGATAAAACCATGGCTGCTGAGGCATACAGGGATTTAGGTGGGTAAATTCTCTCTGAAGGGAACATGAAAAGGGCAGACAACCAGAACATCCCTAAAACAACCTCTTTTTTCTATTATGGAGATCATTCTGAGCCACAGGAAGATTTCTGGAAGGCTCTAAAGAAGAAATTTCTGGGTTTTCATATCTCTTCACAGTACCACTGAATCCCATGCAATCATGGTCCAGATAATTAATACAAAGCAGTTTTCTCAGAATACAGGGGTTACCTATAACTTCTCTGAACTAAACACATACCTGAAAATAGATGAAACAAATGACCAATCCTCTACTTGGATCTAAGCAACACAAATTAATCATGGACTTTTATCAAGATCTAATACCATATATTCTCAAATTTAATCCACACTCTTTCAGGAGTTTTAGAATCAGATGTGGATTTGAATTTATGCAGACTGGATTCCCATAAGACAGCAGAACTCTCTCAACCACAAATCCAGAGCTCTCTCCACCTCAAATCCAATCTGCACTCAATTCTAATTCACATCTGATTTTATAGCCCTCTAAAACCATTGAAAAGGTGTGAATAGGTTAAAAATATACAGTATTACCTTCTTTTACTTAGCCAGTAAATATGTATCTTGTGAGTATCTGCTGCATGTGTCTTCTTTTGCTAGGAGAAACATGATGGTGTACAAAAGAAGAAGTTAAAGCCTCTGTGTGTGTGCTAGTTAGCTTTTTCCTTAATGTGATAGATTGCCTGACATAGGCAACTTAAAGTCAGGAATTATTTGTTTTAGCTCATGGTTTTAGAGGGCTCAGTCCGGGGTCACTTGTCTCTGTGGTTATGGGCCTGTAGTAAAGCAGAACATCATGGCCCCTCCAGTGGCCTACCCCCTCCAACTCGGTCCCTCCTCCTACTTTTCACCACCTCCCAATAATACCATCATGTTATGAATCCATAAAGGGATTTATCCATTGATTAGGTCAGAGCCCTCATAATCTAATCATTTCTGAAACCTCCCCTCACAGACACATCCACAGGTGTGCCACACTAATATCCTAGGCACCTCTCAATCCAATCAAGTTGATAATCAAGATTAACTATGACAGTAAGGATAGTACAGCCTCATTGAGAGACACTATATATACATCCCCAAAAACCACAAGAAAAGGAATTGCCTTGTATAGGAGCTGTCATAGGCCAATGCATTCTAAGTACAAAGTAAGTGCCATATGCACAAGGAGAGGGCCAGAAAGCTGGAAATTTCAGATAAAAGCTTTCTGGAAGGAGTTTGGCCTTGGAGGATAGTTAAGTAATTTTAAGGAATGTACTTCAAGGTAGGAAAAACAGTAAGACCCAATTCCAGAAATATGTCAGGCAAGTCAGGGAAACAGATAATAGGTAAACCTGATTAAAGAACAAGATTTTATTGAAAGCAAGGGAGGTCATTTTGAATAGGTAGATGGAGACCAGGTTGTAGCAGGAAGGCCTTGAACGCCAGGATAATGAACTTTATCTTATAAGTAAGGCTCTGGAGTCAGGAAGTGACAGGATGAGATCAGTGTTTTAGGAAGTGCTGGTGTCAGGGGTGGGCTGAGAGGCCAGAGCACTTTGCAATTTACAAAGCATCTTCACGTATGAGTCATCTAATTCTCTCCTGGCAAATGGTTTCTTATGAGGCTTTTAGAGACTGGTGCAGGGCAACATTCTGAAATCTACATAGACTAGAGTTACAGCAATTAAAAAGAGTAAGTTGCTGGCGCCAGGATGGTCAGACAGATCAATGAAACAGAATGGAATATCTGGAAACAGACCCAAATATTTATATTTATATATAAATTTAATATTTTATCACAGTGGCATTTCAAATCAGTAAAGAAAAGATAATTTAATAAATGGGTTTAAAACTTTGTCTAATCATTTAGAAAAAATAAGTGAAATGTCTACCTAAAAACATACCAAAATTTTTTTGAATAAACAGTGGATCTCACATTTTGGCATATATTTAACAATCTGGAGAGTTTATGGAGAGACTTTCAGAGATTCTAATTCAGTAGTACTAACCCATACTGTGAAAACCACTTGCTTACAGATTTAAGGATAAAAGATGAAAGCATTAAAAAGTACATGAATATTTATATAATTGTTATGAAAGGAAGTGATACCAAAAGTAAATAATAATATTTTACTCCAAAAAAATTCTCTTTATTACATAAAAATATAAATTAATTTCCTCACTCCTCCCCTTGAGGAGGAGGAGGAGGAGGAGGAGGAGGAGTTGTTGTTGTTGTTGTTGTTGGGTGCCATCAATTCAAGTCAGACTTATAGCAACCCCATAGCTATAAAATCTGGACATTCTATAAAAAACAAACACAAAAAGGGTGTAAAAGATGAAGAAAAGAAGGCAGGCTGGCTAGGCATCTCAGGACCTCGGGTGAGTTCTCTGGGTTTTCTTTTTGC
The DNA here is from genome assembly GCA_007922755.1 of Pedetes capensis. Classification (NCBI taxonomy): domain Eukaryota; kingdom Metazoa; phylum Chordata; class Mammalia; order Rodentia; family Pedetidae; genus Pedetes; species Pedetes capensis. The sequence continues at coordinate 33,538 of VMDO01016326.1, read as the reverse complement.
CTGATGAATCCCAGACTGGGTGGTGGAGAAGCCAGAAACCCAGAAACTCCATCAAATGCAGACAGAAAATCCTAAAGAAAACCTCCAGCCAAAGGACCAGGGAAGAGGCAGGCTAAGACAACTACACTACTCTAGTGAAATGCCAGGAAAAAAACTGGAGCCCTGCTCCTGCCACCAATAGTAGAGCAGAGCCTGGCCTTCCACCTCCACAGGATGGAATCCAGGCCCTCCCTGTTGTGTCTATGTCAGAGGAGGCCTAATGGAAAGTGGGCCCAGCTGAAATGAGTCATCCCACACATGTCATCAAAAGCCATGCAGGGAGCAATAAACAGGCACTTCTGCTTCTCCAAGCCAGAACAGAATGGCAGTAGCCTACTCAAGATCCTGAACTCCCACTTTACCCAGCAATAACCAGGACATTTTGAAAAGGGAGATGGAAATCAGATTGTGGTGGGAAGGCCTTGATTGCCAAGATAATGAGCTTTATCTTATGAGTAAGTCTCCAAAGAAGTGAAATTGGTCCATATTCACACTTGGTAATAATGAGGCCATGCTCCCTTTTCTCCTACCAGATCAGTGTCAGGGGAAAAATGCTATAACAAAAGATTTAAATAATATCTACAGTCTATTATGCCTGCAGCGGTAGCCCTGTGGCATCCGATCCCATCAGATCTCGGAAGCTAAGCAGGGTCAGGCCTGGTTAGTACCTGGATGGGAGACCGCCTGGGAACACCAAAAGCTGTAGGCTTGGGAGAAGGACCTGGCAACCCCCTCCCGAAAATCAATCTGCCATTGAAAACCCTATGAACAGCACAGAAGCACTGACAATAGTGTTTCCCCTGTTGTACAGAGGGTCGCTATGAGTTGGATACCGACTCGACGGCACCTAACAACAACAACACAACAACAGTCTATTAACATGTCTTGGTCCGTTTCCTGTTTCTATAACAAAATACCTGAGGCTGGCCACTTTGTAAAGAAAACAGATTATTTAGTTCACATTTTGGTAGACTGAAAGTCCAAACAGATGTCTGGCAAAGGCCCTCTTAGCTGATTCAACCCATAGCAGATGGCAGCATGGCAGAGTATGCATAAAACAGAGGGATCACATGATGAAATAAGAAGTCAAAGCAGAGAGAACCGGTTTGCTTTTCTTTTTCTCTTTCTCCCTCTCTGTCTCTGTCTCTGTCTCTCTCTTTCTCTCTCTCTCTCTCTCTCTCTCTCTCTCTCTCTCTCTCTCTCTCTCTCTTTCTCTCTCTCTATCTCTGGTTGAACTCAGGGCTTTGTACATGCTAGGTAAGTGTTCTACCACTGAGCTGCACCCCTAGATCCTTTTGCATTTTGTACTTTGAGACCAGGTCTCATTAAGTTAGGCAGGCTACCTGTTATGGTTTAAATCTAAAATGTCCCTCAAAGGTCATGTGTCCAAATATTTGGTCCCCACCTACTGCTGCTGTCCTAGGGGGCCATGGATCTTTGGGAAGTGGGATCTAACTTTGCAGCAGTAGGTCACTATGGAGTGGACCTTTATAGGTTTTTACATGGACCCCTGGTTCCAGTAGCTCTCCTTCCAACTGATCTACTGTAATGAAGTTCTTGACACAGGCCTTGCCATTTGCTCTACCACCATGTCTGTCCTGCCTCTATAGACTGAAATCCTCTAAACTGAGAGTCCCAATAAGTCATCTCTCCCATAAGTTTCTTTCTATCACATATTTTGCTGCAGTAATGCATAACTTGACAATAAAAAAAAAATGGTACCAGAGAGTAGGGTCATTGCTGTGCAGAAATCTGACCATGTGGCTCTTAGGCCACTGGAACTTGTTTATAGGAGGCATTTGAAAGAGTTTGAAGAGGCAAGCAACAGAAGTCCTGTAATTCTGTAAACAGAGCTTGAACAGCAGTTCTGGTGGGAATTTGGAAGACCAGAATGCAGGTAAAAATGTGGATAGTAAAAATGTGGATAATAAGGACAGGGCTCACAAGGCTTCAGAGGAAAATGAGGACTCTATTGGGAATTGGACTAGACGCTAGTCATCTTACATTCTGTCAGAGTCTGTCTGCAGCTTGTCTTTGTCCTAAGGCTGCGGAGGCTGAATTTAAAAGCAATGAACTAATTAGCTATGCAGGGAAAATATTTTAAAAACATAGTACTAAGGCTGTGCATTGGCTATTACTAGATGCTTTTTCTATATTTGTGATGAGAAAAAGGGAGAATAGAAAGACTTGGAAATTATGAAATTTGAAGACAAAAAAAACAACAACATGAATTTAAGATTGCTGCAGACATAGCCAGTTCAGGCAAGAAGGTAGTAATTGTTGAAGAGATAAGTGCATTTAAAGGAAAGTCAGGTATTTTGCACTGGAAAAAAATGAGAGAAATGCCCTGGGGACAAAAGAGGAGTTGTCCAGACCCTTCCCATTGAAGATTCCATGGTATAAAACTACAAATTCATTTGACATTTCTTTGAAAAGAGAGTGTCAGAAAAATGGATGTCCCCAGATATACTCCTAAAAAGAGTTTCCCAACCTGAACACACACGGACCACTGCTGTAGCTGAGGATGAAAAGGGCCCAGCTATAGACTGAGATAACAACAGACCTTCACATTGTCCATATGGTGCTGGTTTTATAAAATGCAAGAGTTAAGGGGTCATAGAAGCTGCCAACAAGCTTCCAGAGAATAGCCTGTGAGGCCAGGCAGTGTGTACCAGGATCAATTCCTTGTAGAGGACTCCTGAAGGGCTGGTGCATGAAGCATTGAGAGCAGAGCCTAAGATGAAATGGCAAGCCCAAGATGTTGGAGATGCTATAAACATGAAACATCTGCCAAGGAAAGCTACCAACAATGGATGAAGCTAGCCCAATAGGGTGATATGGCTGGAAAATGGCAAGGCCATAGGAAGGACCTGCCCAAGCTTCCTTAAGCCCAGGTGATCCAGCTGCATGTGTCTGGTGCAAGATGTGGAGCTAGAGGGTTTGTGTACCCTGCTGTAATTTGGTCTTGCTTTGGACTCATCCTTCCTATATGTGCTTCCATTTCTCCCTTCTTGGAATAGGAATACTTACTCTATAACCTATTTTTTGTTGTTGTTTTTCAGAGGTTCACAGTTAAATTTGCCATTAAGTCTCAGTAAAGATTTTGGACTTGGAATTTTGAGCAAGTTTGAAGACATTAAGATGGGGACTCTTGATGTTTGGTTGAATGCATTTTGCATTATTGAAATGATCATGAACTTTTGGGGACCAGGGGCAGAGAGTTATAGTTCGACTCTAAAATGTCCCCTAAAGGTCATGTGTTTGAATGTTTGGTCCCCTGGGTGGTGGCACTGTCTTGGGAGGCTATGGAATTTGAGGAGGTGAGGCTTAGCTTTGCAGAAGTAGGTCAGTGGGGGTGGACCTTTGGAGGTTTCTACATGGGCCCCTGGTTCTGGTAGCTCTCTCTGCTCCTGAGTCACCATGATGTGAGGTTCTCTGACATAGGCCCTGCTCCCTGCCCTGCGACCATGTCTATCCTGCTTCTATGGATTGAAATCCCCTGAAACTTGAGACCTAGTAAATCATTCCTCCTACATGTTTGTTTCTGTCAGTTTGTTAGCCACAGCAGTGCATAAACTGACTAATATGTTACCTCCTGCCTGAAACTTGTAATCCTCCTATCTCAGCCTCCCAAGTTTCTGGGATTACAGGTCACTCTTTCTTATAGCAACCCTCTTGTGAGAATGAACTCAAGAGTCCCATGAGAAAAATCTTAATCCCTTTTTCAAATAGCACTCCCAGTGACCTCCAATTAGGCTCTACCTCTTAAAGGTCCACTACGTCTCACATCACCACACCAAGGGCCAAACTTCTAACACATGAACACTTGCAGGTCAAACTCAAACCACATCCAAGCTATAGCAACATAACACAAAAATATGTAAGTTGCAATTGAAAAATCTTTCATTGTATCAAGAACCAGGAAAATCTCAACTTGGATGAGAAAAAAGAATCATCAGATACTGTTGCAGGTTAAATGGTGGCCCCCCAAAAGTGGATACATCCACGTTCTAAATATCTACATTCTGTGAATGTCACTTTATTTGGAAAATGGACCTGCACAGATGTAATTAAGTATCATAAGATGATATCATTCTGAATTGCCCAAACCCAATGACAACTGTTTTTATTAATACAGAAGAAAGCACATAAACACAGGGGAGAAGGCCATATGAAGAAAGAAGAGAGACTGTATTTATGCACCCAAAAACCAAAGGATAACTGGAGTCCCCAGATACTGAAATAAGCAATGAAAGATCCTCTCCTAGAGCTTTCAGAGGGAATATAGCTTTACTAACAACTTTATTTCATATTCTGGCTACCAGAACAGTGAGAAAATAAATTTCTGTTCTTTTAAGCAGCTACATAGGTCATTGTTTGTAGCTTTAGGAAATATCCCTGTGAAACTAGTGAAGACACCAACACTAAGATGAAATAACTGTTAGAATTATCCAACAGTGATGTTAAAGCATTTATCATAAAAATGCTTCAGTGAAAATTACAAATATGCTTGAAACAAATTAAAACATACAAGATATAAAGAAGTGAAAATTTAGAACTGAAGAAAATAATAACTGAGTAAGAAGCACAATGGATGACCTCAATAGTAGAAAGGATATGATGTAGCAAAAAATCAGTGAACTTAAAAAAGACATGTAGCCATCACCCAGTTTTAATAAAAAAGAAAAAATGAATCTGAAAACGAATGAACAAAAAGAGCTTCAAGGACCTGTAGTTGTTGTTGTTGTATTCATCAACAAAAGATCTAATATTTGTGTCATTAAAGTCCCAGAAAGAGAGGATAAAAAAGGGGGGACTAAACGCTGTTAAAAACTTAAAGACCAAAAGGGTATGTATGATTGTTGTTGTTGTTGTTGTTGTTAGGTGCCATCAAGTCAGTATCTGACTCATGGTGACCCCACGTACAACAGGCAAAACACTACTGTCAGTGCTTCTCTGCTATACATAGGGTTTTCAATGGTGTATTGATTTTTTGGAGTAGCTTACTGGGTCCTTCTCCCACCTATGTATGGCAGACAGAGTTAATATCCCTGCATAACATCTAGCTTAGAGTCCCTCTCTATTCATATTCCCTTCTAGGAATGCCCTCTCAAGGAAATATTTCCTGCCCACAGTCCATCCTCCTCTTCAGCCAATTATGACTGGATGGAGATGGTCACCTGCTGTAAGGGTAGCTTATACATATGTTACCAGTGCTCCATGACAAAGCTCTCCAGAGAAAAAGAGGTAGATGATAGATATCTATTACTTTATCTTTCAACTGGTTATAGACTACAGTTGGTCTTTGACCTTTGATGACCCTAATAAACCCACCATAAACTGAAAATGTAAGTTAAAAGTGCATTTCAAGCTAACCTACCAAACGTCATAGCTTAGCAACACAGGTCACTATAGAGTCGTTTACCCTCACAACCACATGGCTCATTGGAATCTGTAGCTTGCTGTCCCTGCTCAGCATTGTAGGAAAATATCATATTGTACATCACAACCCCAGGAAAAAATAAAAATTCAAAACTTGAAGTACACTTTCTACTGAATGCATGTTACTTTCACACAAACATAAAGCAAAAAAAAAATCATTACATCAAATCATTGTAAACTGTATACTGTGTGTATAGCTAGAAAAAGTATAAACTACCAGATGGATTAGGGACTAAGGTGAGGATAATTGTATTAAGAGAAAACCTATACACTAAGTGACAAGAAATTATGTTAACAATATACTGACATGTATTAAAAGACATAAAAACAGAATCTATAATGTGGGGAGAAATAGATATCAAAAACATGAAGAGCGAGCTAGAATTAGGTGAAGAGAAGAAATTACCAGATTTTTTCTTCTATTTTTTCTTTTTTACTATTTTATACCTTCTACTGCTCTAACAAGAAATATGGGTTGCTTGCATCTTTTTTAACATAAAAATAAGAACTTGAAAACTATTAATTTCTGTTTTGTTCTGTTTTGGTTTGGGTTTCATTTGAAATTCATATAACCTATAAATCCTAATCTAGTGTTAGCTGAAAAATTAGATAAATTTTCATTTAAATCAGGAGAATATCCTAGTCAAAAATGCCTTCTCCATCTACTTACCAACTGAGACCGATTAAAGCCTTTTGTTCTTAGTCTACATGGCTTAAGTTAAATTACCCAGGTATTTTTAAGCCAAATCCACACCCTTTTAACAGTTTTAGAGGAGTAAAAAAAAACAGAGGCATATTAGCATTGTATGCAGACTGGATCTCAATCAAGAATACATAGTGTTACTACCAGAGAAAATTATAGTGAACAAAATAAATAAGAATATGCATATAAGAATATAAGGTTTTGAAAGAACATTAACTCTATCATACTTACTTTTTCTTGGATTATATCCAAATAGCAGATTAAGACTGTGATTAGTAACAGAGTAAAATTGCCCCTTATCTACACACACACACACACACACACACACACACACACACTTCAAGAGTCCCCACTGCAACATCTGGTATAACATAGATTGCCAGAACAGTATTCCCCAAGCCAATACTTGTGTGATCTATATTAAAGCAAATGAATCTGTTGAGAGCCACACTGTAGCCCCTACGGGAATTTCAAAGAGGCTCTCCAGGAACTCTTACAACCTAGAAAATCTCTTGCTCAGCTAGAACAGGTTGTAATTGGAAGATGTGCCTATAAGATCACAGAAGAGTTGCTACACAAGCCACTGCTATCATGTAAAGTGCCAGACCTGGGAATTCATACTCAAATCCCACTTGCTTCTAAATGGTAGGTGTTGCCCCAAATTACCCAGAAAAATACATGAATCTTTCCAAAAGTTTAGAGTATACAGTAAACTTAAGTATGGGTAAGAGAAAAAGTAAATTGACAGTGACTCAGGACCTGACCCCCACTCAAATACACCACTCCTGTTTCCTACTTCTTTGATCATTTAATCTTCACTTTAGCCATTCCGAGTACTCAATTATTTATTATGCAAAAGATAACCAAAGGGAAGAGTAAAAGAAGTGTGGGAAACAGAATTTAAATTAGTTGGGTGTAAAAGGAGGTCAAAAAAGCAATGAAATTCTTTAAGTCCTTGTACCATATGGTTTCATGAGTTGACGCTACTTACGTGCACATCAACTCATCATCACCACCTTAAGCTTCAGGCATGGTCTATCAATCTCTTTCCACCTCCATTAAAACCTACTTTTAACTGGACACTGGAGGATGAGGCAAGAGAATCATGAGTTCAAGGCCAGACAGCCTGCATAACTTTGTGAGATCTTATCTCAAAATAAAAAGTTAAAAATGGGCTGGGGGTACAGCTCAGTTGTAAAGCACATGCAATGTGCATGCAAAGCCCTGAGTTCAACTCCCAAGTACCTCCAAAAATAATAATAATAAGTTTAGCAGAAACTGAAACTACTGCTGCTCTCTCCTCTTAGGAATTTACATTTTTATCAGGAACTCCTTTGGTTTGCCATCATTAATAAAGCAGCGTCCCTTTCTGCATTTTTGATATCTCACCAGTAGGAGCCGCCAGTGAGCACTGTAGCATAAACAGGATGTTAGGAAAGTCTGTCCTCGGTACCAACTACATAATTTACAGCACCCAGAACAAAATAAGAATACTGTGTTCCTTGTTCAAAAATCATTAAGAAATTTCAAGACGGTGACACCAAAGCATGAAACCAAGCCCAGGGTCATATGTAATTTCACTGTATGTGAAACTGGCCTGGTCCACACTGGACTTATTCCTGCTATGGCCTGGGCTCATGCTTAACCCACAACTGCACCTTAGGGTCTCCCTTCCTTGGAGATGCAGGCCGACATCCTCCTTTGACTTCCTGCCCTCTGTGTCATGGCCAGCCCCCCACACACTCCTCTGCATCTTCTTCTACAATCCTGGCTACACACAAGGAAGTACTATCCCACTCATACCCTCAAGGACAAATGTACATGCCCTTTTCATGTTCTTAATTTCTGTGCTGAAATAGACACAGGGCACAGCAATAACAAGCAGAGGGGATATGGAGCTTCTGAAAGTTCTCATAGTGAGGATTCCTAGTCTCCACCGCCGGAAAGTAGGGCTGAAAGTAGGGCTCAAAACATCCTTACCCTAAGGAAAGGCCATTTAGAAGGCAGTATTGCATAGTGATTCTGGCGCAGGTTTTAGAGTGAGGGAAACTTGCTGCAAACATGAGCTCCATTATTTGGAAGCTGACTTTCAGCAAATTTCTTACATAGCTTCACCAAAGCTTTAAGCTCCCAATCTGTGTCATGAAGATAATAATCAGCTGCACTAGGAAAAGCAGACCAAAGCCTGAGACTCACTTGAGACTCACTGTGAGAAGCATGCAGCTAAAAGCCCAGACCTTGGCATGGTCAACCTCTCAACACCTTCCCCCTGTCCCAAACTTCCATAGTTCCCAGTGACTATGATCAAACATGAAGAGCACCAGGACATGATTCTGTGGTAACCACTCAGAGGCTGGCATCTAAGATCCCAACACATCCACCTATGTTCACCATCTAGACTGGAGCTGAGACAGGGAGTACAAGCAGAGTATTTAATACAAATCTCTCAACTGGGGACACATACTATCACTGGTGGCACAGGAGAGAGGTACAGCTCAGCATGGCCAACTAGTATGAGGAGTTCTAGTTGAGACCTCCATTCAGGGTAAGCCAAGTCCTTGGCTTGGTTGCAGAAAAGAATATCAAAACAAGCCAGAGAGTGAAACAAAGTTATAGAGTTTATTAGGTACACACTTTAGAATGCAGGTGGGCACTCAGAGTGAGAGATAGGCATCCAAGACACAGACGAGAACTTACAGAGGGAGTGAAGTTGCCAGAAGCCAAGGAGAGCAGTGCATTTGTTACCTCCACTTTCACTAAACCTGGGACACATCCCACATAATGTTAATCCTGGGTGCCTAGTTCTGGTCTTAAAGCTCTGGCCTTAGTCACCTAGTGTGACATAAGCCTAGAAAGACCCACATAGGCTGGGGAGGTGCCAATAAGGTCAAAAGAAGTGGTTCCATTGTTTAGGTTTTTCTCTTTAGTAAAATGAGATTATATATTCTATCAGTTTAAGAAATGAAACAAGAGGGAGTTGTCCCAGCATGTGTCACAAAAGCACAGAATTACAGAAGGGAAGGCAAAATTTAAAGATTACATACATTTCTTAACCCAAGCATGGCTTATTGCTATTTTAATATTTTCATTATTTAAAATGTCTTTCAGAGCTGGCGTTTAGCTCAGTTGGTAGAGTGCTGCTCCATACTCTGAGGATCCAGGTTCGATCCCCAGCATGGCAAAAATAGGAGAAGGATGTGGCACTCTACTCCCGAAACAATCAGCCATTGAAAACCCTATGAGAGTCCCTATGAGTTGGACTGGACTCAAAGGCACCTAACAATAACAAGATGTCTCTTAAAAATAATGTCTGTATGCAGGCAGTCATCACAGCAGTCATCTTGGTAGCTGTGTCAAAGTTCTCAACTCTCAGCTGGTGAGATTCAAACCAGATCCTAGGGTGAAAGTGCTCTCCCTTTCCATGGCCCCCAAGTCTCTCTATCTTTGTACCGTGCCTCAGTATCATCACTCTACACTCCTCCCCATAACACTAGTTGCTGCAACATTTGGGTAAAGACCAATATTAGCTGTTGTACACCAAGAAACCCACCGTGAACCCCCCTTTGGGAACCAGGCAGTGGGACATCACCAACAGAGCTGCAGTAGCAGCAGCTTAAGAAGGCATTTGGTGTGGGGGACCCCCCAGAACACCTGCCTGGCCTGCATTCCCCCTTCCCTAGTCTCACAGTAAAGATGAAAAGGGAAAAAGTAAGTATGATACACTTAATCCAGAGCTTGGCACACAGAAGTGGGCAAACAACCTTGGCTATTGTTAATAAAGGTGGTCTTACCAAGCAGGCCTTTCCTTCCTTGGGGCTGAAGGTTTGACTTAGCAGGACATGTGTCCTTTTCCCTCTACTGGACAGGTTACATCTTGGAGCATCTCCAGATTTGGTGACACACAAAGCCCTGGGCTTCTCTGCTAGGTATGCCTTCATTATCTGCTCATTCCCACTATTCTTTCCCATGGAAATTCCTATTTCTAAATGACCAAAAGAGCATAAAATCTGCACAGTTGAGGAGCTGGCTTCAAAGTGTGCAGACGTTTTTCCTCTGTCTTTCCTTTTTAGGAAGGTAGCTATTCAACTAATGAGGTCATAATTACATAAAAGCTTCTTCTGTCTAAATCCATGGTAAAACAACTAGCCATTGGCTTACAGCCCAAAATAGCATCAGGGAAACAAAAGAGAAATTTGACTAGCCCAGGATGACCAAGACACTCTTCTAAATCACAGGAGGCATGGAAATCATTCCAACACCATTACTCTACTGTAAAGAACTCGTGTGGGCCTTTGATTTGAACCCAAAGTCAAGGATAACTTCAGGCACAAAGACAGCCTTAATCTTAGTCAGATAATTTATCCTTAAAATCCTTGAGACCATCAGACTGCATTGTTCATTCTCTTTCCCACAGCAATCACCTCACTTTTTCCCTGGCACACAGTATAACATCTAATAGGAGCATAGCGGGAATGGAGTGTTCTAGTTAATTGAATTTCCTAGTTAAAGAAAGGCTAGTTTCCAGCAACCTTTTCTGTCTCATGAAGTTTCAAAACATAATAAGTCCACTTCCCCACATCCCAAAGTAGATCTCAGAAGACAAAACAGAACCTTTATTTCAGAATTCAGGGCCTTCTGGTTTTTTTAGTAACTTCTTCAGTCTGAGCACTAAAGAGTAGTATAATGAGAAGGTAATGACACTGTTTGGGAGCAAAACGTTCAAATACCCAGTCTGTCACTTACTAAGTGATATTACATGAATTACTTAACCTCTCTGAACCTTTCTTGTTTGTGAAATGGAGATAATAACATCTATACCACATGCTACGGTTTGGATGAAAACTCCCGAATGGCCTGTGTGCCTGCAGCAATACCACTGTGGCATCCAATCCCATGGGATCTCAGAAGCTAAGCAGGTTGGACCTGGTTAGTACTTGGATGGGAGACCTCCTGGGAACACCAGGTGCTGTCAGCTTGGGAGAAGGACCTGACAATCCACTCCCAAAGAACAATCTGCCATTGAAAACCCTATGAATAGCAGAGAAGCACTAACAATAGTGTTTCGCCTGTTGCACATAGGGTTGCTATGAGTTGGACACCAACTCGACAACACCTAACAACAACAATGGCCTATGTATTAAAGGCTTGGTCCCCAGCCTGGCACTATACGTAGGTGGTGGAACCTTTCCCTTAGGTATTTGTTACACTAATGCAAAGCTAACTAACACACTGTAGATGTTCCATTAGGTGACACATGTCTGATACACATGAGACCCTCAATAAATGGCAGCAGCATCATTATCCTCAGGGCTGTCAGGACTACAGAAACAGGTGGGCAAAGTATAAGAGATGGTGCTAAATCTGCATTGAAGTCAGGAGGCTTTCTAGGAGTTTGTTTTGTTTTGTTTTGTTTTTCTGGGTTTTTTGTTTTGTTTTGCTTATTTGTTTGTTTGTTTTTGAGATGGAGTTTCACCATGTAGTCCAGACTGACATAGAACTCACGATCCTACTGCCTCAGCCTTTTGAGTGCTGAAATTACAGGCATGCATCACCACTCCTGGCTTCTGGAAGTTTCTTTGCCAAAACAAATTCCTCAATATCTACATATTTTTTTATTTGCCTCTTTTTGAGAGAGAGAGAAAGAGAGAACAGAAAAAAACTACACTTAGCTAGTCTCACAAATTCATGAATTTAAGTGTCTTAAGTATTTCTTTGACCACAATTGTACCACTGTGGCATCCAATCCTATCAGATCTCAGAAGCTAAGCAGCGTCATACCTGGTTAGTACTTGGATGGGAGACTGCCTGGGAACACCAGGTGCTATAGTCTTGAGAGAAGGACCCAGCAACCCACTCCCAAAAAACAATCAGCCATTGAAAACAGTATGAACAGCAGAGAAGTACTGACAATAGTGTTTCGCCTGTTGTATGTAGGGTCACTATGTATTGGACGCCAATTCAACACCACCTAACAACAAGTGTTTCTTTGCTTACTCTGTGAAGGGACAAAACAGTTCTTACAATTGTAGAAGATAGAAGGTAACTTCTAGTCCATAGTGGTTTAAGAGACACCACAGACCCTGCCTGCTCAAATATGCTCACCCCAAAACTTGTCACATGACTTAAATATCTTCCTTCAAAGTTATTACTTTGGGTTAAACTTTTATCCAGAGTGTTCTATATGTTGCCTGGAAAAAGAACAATCTTTTCTCTCAGGAGATTTGCTCAAGAATTTGCTGGGCCTGGTAGCTCACACCTGTAATCTGACTGACTCAAGCGGCAGAAGCAGGAGGATCACAGGTTCCAGAGGGAGCCTGCATAACTTAGGCCTTGTCTCAAAATAAAAACTGAAAAATGGGCTGAGGGTGCTGCTCAGTGGTAGAATACTGGCAAAGCAAGCATGAGACCCTAGGTTCAACTCTCAAGTATGGGCGGGGGAGAATTTATTGTTTTTCTGGTTGACTAGTCAAAATTACTGGTGTCTGCTCCCTCTTTATGCTATACCCCATGCTTAGACATCCTCATTCATGCCTGTATCTTGGATCACCAATTTCTAACTCCAGCCCAAATCACTCCTGCAAACATCACACCTAGACCTTCACCTGGCTGTAGTATCTCCATTCAGATGTCTGTAAAGAACTTCCTAATAATCAGGTCCAAAGTAATTCTACATGCATCCTACTCCAAGCTTCCCTATCTCAGTGACTGACACCATTAACCACCTAACCATATAAGCTAGAGACCCAGGACATATCCTTTATTCATACCTCTCCTTCATTTCCAAAGCATTAGGTCCTAGAACTCTGTTTGTTGAGTCCATCTCTCTGAATCACACTGCTACTCCTTAATGCAACCCAACATCATCTCCTGGCTGGGCAATCACTACTTCAACGACAGCTCCTCAAATCTCCTCTCTCCATTACAGCCAAATCTCATTAGAAAAGAAGAATTAATTCATGTTCTTCTTTCAATTCAGATTATTTGATGGCTTCCCACTGTGGTTAGGATGAAATCCAAAAATCATTCATATAGGGTATTAAGCCTTACAGGATGGGGGCTCTACCTGTCTCTCCAGCCACATACCCCACCACCCTACCCTTTTGCTTAGCCACTATCCACATCTTTAAGCTTTCCCTCCACACCTTGCTCCCTCCCATATACAGCATTTGGAAAAGCTGTCCTCATAGGCTGGAATGCTATCTTCAATCCTATTTCTCTTCATATAGTTAACTCCTAAAAAAAAAAAAAATCACATTTTAGCTCAAATAGCACTACCATAAGGAAGTCGTCCTTGACCCCCAAGATGAGCTGGGTTGGGGTACACAACAATTGTCAGATCAGAATTTTCTGAATTTTACAAAATATATGAGCCTCCTAGCTTTGCACTCATCATTATCGCCTCCTCCTCTTTCTTCCCTTCTCCTCCTCCTCCTTCTCCTCCTCCTCCCCCCCCTACACACACACACACACACACACGCACGCACGCACGCACGCACGCACGCACATTACCACCAGATCCTCATTGGATACTCACATGTGCTTCAGTTGAGACACATCACTATTATTAGCCATCAGAATGAATGAATGGGAGTATGTGATAAGGCTCTACTCTTCTAGATTGACTTTAAGGTGCCTTCCACCACTCAGACCTGGGAATCTCATATGTAGAGTACCCTGCTAGAACCCAGCCAGCATCCCCAACAAGCACCATCAGCAAGTCTAGGTTTTTAAACATCCAGTAGAGCTATGGTCCCCAGATAAAATACAGGACACCAGTTAAATATGAAGATAGGTAACAAATAATTTGGAGTAACAGTATATCCCAACAAAGTTATTTGTCATTTATCTGAACTTCAAATTTAACTACTGTATTAGTTTGCTAGAGAGCTGCCGTAACAAAATAACATGAATTGAGGGGCTTAAACAACAGAAATGTACTTTCTCATAATTGTGGAGGCTACGAGTCCAACAAGAGGGCAGTGGGTTTGGGTTCTTCTGTGGCCTCTCTTTTTAGCTTGCAGTTGGCCACCTTTCTCCTGTTCCTCAGTGGCCTTTTCTCTGTGTACACACATCCCCGGTATCACTGTGTTGCCTAATCTCTCCTTATAAGTACGCAAGTAGTATTGGATTAGGGTCCCACCACTATGACCTCATTTAACCTTAATTATTTCCTTCAGGGCCATTCCAAATATAGTCACTTTGGGAGCTAAGACCTCAACATATGAATTGTTGTTGTTGTTAGGTGCCATCGAGTCGAGTCCAACTCATAGCGACCCTCATAGGGTTTTCAATGGCTGACTGTTTCGGGATTGCCTTGGGAATGGATTGCCAGGTCCTTCTCCCATTTTGCGGTGCTGGGAATTGAACTCCGGTCCTCAGAGACTGCAGCGCAGCGCTCTACCAACTGAGCTAAATCCCAGCCCCAACATATGAATAAGTGGGTATAATTAAGTAAATAACAAGTAAATACAGTATTATAATCTTAACATCTCTCTGGTTTTTTGTTTGTTTGTTTGTTTGTTTTTGTGTGTGTGGTACTGGGGGTTGAATCCAGAGCTTCCATGCTTTGCAAGTGCTGGACCACTGAGCTGCACCCCCAGTCCATTTTTTCAGTTTTTGAGACAGGGTCTCACTAAGTTATGCAGCCTGCCTCTGGTCTCGAACTTGCGATCCTCCTGCCTCCACCTCCGGAGCCACTGGGATTACAGGTGTGTGCCACCACGCCCAGCTAATCTTAATATCTCTTAGTGCACAAAATTATAACTCATATTTATGGATAAAAATACATGTAGTAAAAAACAAAATTGTGGAATAAGTAAAACCAACTTCAGGACGTCAGTTCACTCTGATGAGAAGAAAAGGGAAAAGGAACAAGGATGGGAGTTGGTATCAAAAATATTCAACTCCACCACTTTTTTCTTATGGAAAAAGCTATCTGAAGCAAATACTATTAAATGTTATCTGTTAAATCTACATGGTGGGTACATGGTATATTACTCTCTACCTTTCTATATGGTTGGCATTTTCATACTTTTAAAAAAATCAATTACATTTAAAATAAGGATGTGGCTCTGTTTATTCTAGCTTTAAAAAAGAACACAAAGCAAGTAGAAATTGATTTCAGCTGTACTATGGAAGCTGAGTTGTGAAATACCAAACAAAATTGCCCAGGGAGAATGTAAAATCTGCCTCTTTCAATCCTTCACCACCTGCTCATGGAACACTTTTTTGTGGAAAGCATTGTTGTGGGCATTTGGGAGACATGAGTGTACGTCAAACAGTCTCATACCAAAAAGAGTTTATAATCTCGATGACCCTACTTGCAAAAGAATTATATTCCAAATACTCATTTATATGCCTGTTGGTTATACTTCAAGCCTCAAGGAAGATTTTCCCATAGAGAAAAAAAAAGTTATCAACTGTGATTAAGTTCTTAAGTTAGCTCTCACAAGGTCTATTTGTTCTATAATATAAAATTGCTGAATTCCAGGGTTAGAAAGGATCTTAACATAATTGAAATTCTGCACATTTGCAATGAAAAATAGTAGAAAACAGCATGTTACGAAACTGGTAATGAAACAGCACAGAAAAACAACAGAATTGAATAAGAAATAGGTTGGGTTTTTTTTTTTTTTTTCATTATCTTGAATGCCAAAGTTTGAGGAAAAGAAGAACTAATTAAAGGGAGTTGGAGAGCAAGAGAAGCTTATGGAAACTCTGAAGGGGGCATCGTGGGCATTCCAACAGCTTTTGAGGCTGATAGAATGATTCTTTTTTGTCATTTATAATTTCTATATTCAGTTTTAAACAAGCAGCTTTCATTTCCCTCAATATTCAAGTTAGCACTGGTGATCTACATTCATTTGCCTACCATAATTAGAGATCTATGATGTATGAGTTGAGAGGAGAAAAGACAATGTGTATGTGCCTCAGTCAAAGGTTTTCATAAGGGATTTAGGTAAATTCTGAGTGGGTCAGCAAGGAGATATAAATAAACAGAAGTGCACGATAGGTTTGACACAATCCTCTCAAGGAAGAAAAAATAAATATAAATCTGACAGACCTTGCATTGGCCATTGGCCAGAGATGGAGTAGCTACAGTCAGGACAGAAATCAAGTACAGAATAAACACACATTCCTCAAAGGTTAAAAGCAGAATCATCATAAGATCTAGCATTTCTACTTCTGGGTGTACACTAAAGAAATTTTAAAGCAGGGTCTTGAAGAGATATTTGTAGGCCCATGATCATAGCAGCACAATTCACAGTAGCCAAAAGATGGAAGTAACCCGTGTCTTGACGGTGAATGAACCAACAAACTGTTGTATATACATACAATTCTATTATAGCTCAGTTGGTAGAGTGCTACTCTGTACTGTCTGAGGCCCTGGGTTCAATCCTCATTACCCCAAAAATGGGAGAAGCACCTGGCAGCCCACTCCCAAAGCAATTCGGAAACAATCAGTCATTGAAAACTCTATGAATAGCAGGGAAGCCCTGACATAGTGCCAGGCACAGAACAGTGTCAGGGAATGTTTTGTCTGTTGTACACAGGGTCACTATGAGTCAGACCTGACTCAACAGCACCTAACAACAACAAAAGAGGCTGACACATTCTAGAATATGGAAAAGCTTTAGAGATCTTATGCTGAATGAAAGAAGCCAGTTCAAAAAGACAACTACTGTATGATTCCATTTAAATGAGGTACACAAAGTTCATAGAGACAGAAAATAAAATGGTAAGTATCAGGGGCTAGGGAAGGGTGACAATAAAGATTTGTTTAATGGATATAGAGTTTCAATTCTGCAAGATTAAAAAGCTCTGGAGATCTGTCTCACAACAATGTAAATCTACTTTACACTACTTAACTGTACACTTAGAAATGGTTCTAATAGTAAATTTTATATTATGTATATTTTACAATTAAAAATGAAAACAAAAGTAAACAAAAGATTTTAAAATGCACACTCCACAGCAAGAGGATGTTGGTGGGGCAGAGGGAGTGGCCTCAAGAAAGACAAGACAAAGAACTTGGGAGCTGTAATGACATCACCGGAAAATCATTTACAGAATGTTCACCATTTCTAGCACAGCTCTTGGTGTTTTCTCTCCCTAGAACTTACCACCATTCCAATCAGATACTCATGGGACAAAATTCTGATCTCTATACCCCCTCTCAATGCCAAGGTTCAGGAAGGTAGGAACCTCATGGTATTCCTTTCATGGAATCTCCCAAGTATCATATTGACTCACATCTCATGGGCACTTAATATATATGGATTGAATATAAAAATGAATAAATATATAAGCACAGGAATCACCATCCCTTAAAAATAAAATTATAATGAAAGAAAGCAATAGCAAAAAATAGAATATAATTAAAAATAAATGCTATAGGTGATAAAACTCAAGAGTCCTGAGGTAGGTGATGTCATTGTGACTTGAGAAGTTTGTACAGAGGAAGGAGCTGAGTTGAGCTCTAACTGTGACTCCACTCCATTTTGCTGTGTGTCACCCATCTAGGCTGTGGACACCTCACTGCTATTGCACAGTGAGTATGAACCACTTTCCAATAAATACATATCATCCCATTTTCAAGGTTCTTTGATTTTATTTGCAAAGCTTCTCTTGTCTTATGGATCTGTGATTTAACAGGAGAAAATTGGTGGGATTCACAGAATCTTAAAGTTCTGATTCTGCAAGTATCAATTTCTCTGAGCTGCATCTTCTTTCTCTATAAAATTGCTGTGGCCTTAGCATTAAATTTCTTGGCATCCAGCTCTCACAAATTCCTAATAAAATAAATTAAGTCTCCTTGTAAATATGTATATACGTATGTGTATATATACATATTCATATGTATTCATATGAACATATATATGCATTCATATATTCATATGAACATATATATATGCTCAACAACTTCAAAGAGAGTATCTCATTCATCTATCAAAACAGAGTGACAGACAGACAGACAGACAGACACTATCTTTAGATAACAAATGGATAAATACTGTTATTATTATTATCCTTACCCATAGAATGAATAAAAGTAAAGAAAGGCAACTTGCTCAAGGTCACTCCAGGAGTTAGTTGTGAGGATGAGAATAGAACCCAGGTCTCTAGGCTCCTGGCCCGATGCATTTCTCTGAGGACCATAAATTACAGGACTGTTTAGGTCTTTAGATTCTCCAGGTGTTGCCATCCCCTCAGTGTCCTTGTGCCGCCACCCAATGCTTTTACATTTTTTATCAAGTTAGATGAAAGTCTCCCTCCTGTTGACAGCTTTATTACCCCAAGAAGCCATTATCTCCCTCTAACTCAGGAAGTTATACTCAATTGTTGGTGCAGTAACCAAACAGGAGTCAAAGACATTTCTATGATTGATGCACCCTTCAGTGGAAAACAGCTGAAAATATTACTGCTTTGATATTCCCATTTTTTTCCAGGCCCAAAGGTTAATCAGTTGACAACTTTACACAGAAAGTCTTTTTTTAAAGTCCAACAACAAAGACATTGTGTAAGTTGGAGAATTCTTCCCAGGCCAGGAATAGTAAACCCAGAAGCACTCAGAAACAGGGAAAAATGGAGAAATATAAGCACTGTTAAGATCATGGGATGGTCTGGTAGCCCTTATGCAAGTTCAGGTGCCAGAAGCTAAAGAGCACTCATTGTTTATGAGTTTGGGTATCAGCCAAAAGGGGGAAAAAAGAAGAACCCATACATGAAAAATATAAAAAGAGAAAATAAAAGATGAAAAAGTAAAGAAGAGATATATAAAAAGGAAGAGAGTAAAAGGATAGAATGATGTACAAATTAATAATAACTAATAGTTTTAGTGTTTATAGCTGTAAATGGTTTCACTTGTATCTTTTCACATATTACTCCCAAACTTTTGCATGGTAGATAACATCAAACCAATTGGATGAATGAGGCTCATATGCCAAAGATCAGACTGTTAAGAAGTAGAATGTGGATTCAGATTATATTTCCTTTTCCTATTTCCACCCAAGACCTAAAGAAAACCATAGGAGGTCATACCAAGAAGTATTAAGCCTAATCTTTGACAGTAACCCCATTCTGTGGGGACTCTCAGCTGTATAACATAATGTATTTGTGCTGGGGTCAAACCTAGGGCTTTGCACATTCTAGGTAAGCACTCTACCACTGAGCTATATCCTCAGCCCTACCTTTGAATTCCAGGGGTTTTGTTTTGGGGTGTGAGTGTGTGTGTGTGTGTGTGTGTGTGTGTGTGTGTGTGTGTGTGGTGTGTAACATAATGTGAAGAGCCCCAAGAGCCTTCGTTCCAAACCTGTACAAGTTATATGTCCCCAAAGAAAAAACATGAGAGGAAGATGGCAGGAGCACCTGCTTTACATAGATGAAGAGAAGTGTTCTGCTGTTAAAGAGAACAGACCGTGTGAATACAGGAGGCATTCAATAATGACTGATATTAAAGAAAGTGAAAAATGGTCAGAACAGTCAAAGCCAGTGCTGCCAGGTGGAAACTGGAAGATGAGGATGGTTAAGCTGTTGAGAGATTGATCCTAGAGAGCTCTCTAAGCCACACTAAGGAGACAAAACCTCATCCTGTCAGCAATGGGGAGGCTGCAAAGGTTTAAAGATGGGAAGGGGGTGCAAATGACAAGACAAGACTAAACCTTTTCTGAAAAAATAACTCTGACAGCAATATGGAAGAAGGAGAGGGTATCTGAGACAAAACAAGACAGGAGGTGAAACTCAAGCATGAAAATATGAATTGCAAGAGAAAAGGCATGGTCTAGAGATTAAAAGTAGAGTCAATAGGATGGAGCCTGAGAGGCAAAAGTCAAAGATGATTCTTAGAACTCTGGCTTCTATAACTAGGTAGATAATAATGACATTCATCAAGACTGAGAAGATAATAATTTTTATCTAAGACATATTGAGTTTGAAGTATTTGTGAACATACAAGTACATAGGTCCAATAAAATAATAGTAAGATGGTTCTGATCAAGAGAAAATTGGTGTTGATAAGACAGATTTAGGACATGTCAATATGTAGATGATGGTAGAAGCCATGGCAGTAGAAGCAAATATAAGCATTCAGTCAGAATCAAACACCTTAATGGTCAAGCACTGAAAAGGGCTCTAGGCTACATGTTGTTGTTGTTGTTGTTGTTGTTGTTGTTGTTCTTAGGTGCCATCGAGTTGAGTCCGACTCATAGCGACCCTCACAGGGTTTTCAATGGCTGACTGTTTGGGGATTGCCTTGGGAGTGGGTTGCCACATCCTTCTCCCATTTTGCAGTGCTGGGAATCGAACTTGGGACCTCAGAGATTGCAGAGCAGAACTCTACCAACTGAGCTAAATCCCAATGCCTGAACCACATATTAAAGGATTTTAAAATGTCCATTAGGTAATTGGCTTTCATGGAATTATTTTCCAACAGCTTCTTGACTTCCCAGTATCTATTTTCCCCCTGTTGACCGTCTATCCTTTCTCTGCATGCACCCTATGGATTGGCATATCACTTGACATGCTTCCCAGGCTCTAGCACCTCTTGCTTTGCTTCTCAAACACAAACTGACACACCTTCAGCTTCAGACTCCCCAAAGAATGATAAACTTGTGACCACCTCCATCATCACACGTACCAAGGAATGTGCCTGTGTTTACTCCTCTGCAGCAACACTGACACTTCAGTGGATATCTTGAAACTAAAGAGAAGTCTCAGTGGCCAAAATGTGGCAACAACCTAAGATGTGGAGAAAACAATAGCCAAAATATAGAAACAATCACAAAACACAGTTTAATTGCTTTATATTTGTAAAATGAAATACTACAGTGATGACAGATTACTGTTACATGTTGTTGTTAGGTGCCGTCGAGTTGGTGCCCAACTCATAGCAACCCTACATACAACAGACGAAACAGTATTGTTATTGCTTCTCTGTTGTTCGTAAGGTTTTCAGTGGGTGATTGTTTTTTGGGAGTGGGTTACCAGGTCATTCTCCCACTGCTACATACAAAGACATAAACAAATCTCACGTATGTAATATTGAGCACAAAGAGCCAGATACGTGAATATTTTCTATTTGATTTCATTTTTTGAAGTTCGCCAAAACTAATCACTGGTAACAGAAGTTAGAAAAGTGGTTATCTTGGAGAAGAGTGTCTTATACAGAAGGGGTTGTGAGAGAACTTTGGGAGTGTGGGTGCCCCATATCATATGAGTGGTGATTAGACAGGTGTATACAGAGGTTCCATGAATATAAATTGTCCTCCAGAGGTCATATGCTTTAACATTTGGCCCCCATATGATGGCACTGTTTGTGAAGGTCATGGAACCTGAGAGACGAGTCTCAGCTTTGCCTTACAGAAGGGATATCCCCAGGGACAGGCCTTTGGAGGTTTTAGCCCAGGACCTGAAGCCCAGCACGTGCTCACACTCTCTCTCGCACTCATGCTAGCTCTCACTCTCTTTCTCTCCCCCCCCCCACTCTCTCCTTCCTGTTCATAAATATGTAAGGTCATCAGCCACAGGGCACTCCCTCCTGATTGCCATGCCACCATTATGCACTGATCTCCTAACTGTGAGCTTCCAATAAATCTCTCCCCCAATAAATTAGTTTTGGTTGGCTTTTCTACTAGAGTGATGACAGCTGACTGATACACCCCCTATGGTTTGCTCACTTTATTGAAATTATATCTAAATTTAAAAAAGAAATGATACAGTAGTCACCCCTTATCCATGGACGATATAATATAGGGCCCCCATTGGATGCCTGAAACTACAGATAGTACCAAACTCTAATATACTGTGGTTTTCCCCATACAAATCTATGATAAAATTTAACTTATAAATTAGTCACAGTAAGAGATTCACAACAGTAATAAAATAGAGCAATTATAACAATATACTATAATAAAAGTTAAGTGAATCTAGTCTCTCTCTTTAAACAGTCAAGATAAATTTTAATGTTTTTGGACTGAGGTTGACCACAGGTAACTGAAACTATGGGAACCAGAACTTTGGATATGGAGGGACTACTGTGCCACCCCAAAAAAAAAGTGTTTCAGTATTTCCAAGTTTATGCCATAGGTAGCTGGGGTTGGGATTTATCTCAGTTGGTAACATCTGCTTTGCACTCTCTGAGGCCCTGGGATCCTCAGTACAACAAAAATGGAAGAAGGACCTGGCAACCCACTCCCAAAACAATCCTACAATCCTGAAACAATCAGCAACTGAAAATCATATGGGTCACTATGAGTCAGACCCGACTCAACAGCACCAACAAGAAGAAGCTGAAATCAACTCTAGCATGTTAAAGTAAAATTTCTCCTCTACTCGCAACACTTTTGACATCAAATTGGGGGGCAACGGGAGATGTATCTGACAACCAGTTCCACTCTCCAGACACCAACTATAACTTAATTCTGACACTAACACATGGAGTTATCACAGATCCCACAAATTAAGAGCGCGGTTCCACAAGACTACCCCTACTTCAGATGGCACTTACAAGTCTGAAGCACTCATAATTCTGAATTTCCAGGTATAATGAGAGTTCCACTACACTTTCCTCAGGTTCAATAATTTGCTAGAAAAGCTCACAGAACTTAAGGGAACATTTATTTACTTTTACCAGTTTGTTATAAGGGATATCACAAAATATATGAATGAATAGCCTAATAAAGGATTATAAAAAGCAAAGTCTAGAAGGGTACCAGATGCAGAAGCTTCTGTCCCTGTGGATCTGTGGTGTACCACTGGCCTGGCACATAGATGTCTTCATTAGCACAGAACCTCTCTAAACCCTGTAGTTCAAGGATATTTATGAAAGTTTCCTCACCTATGCATGAAGGATTGTTAACACAATCACTAGCACCTCTCTCCTTTCCATGGGATGAGTGGCCAATAAAAGTTCCAAGCTTCTAATCCTGGCTTGACTTTTCTGGTAACCAGCCTCCATCCTGAGGTTCTCTAAAAGTCCATCAAGAGTGTTACCTTGGTAGAGTAAAAATTGTTCCTATCAACAGAAATTTTCAAGGAATCTAGGAGCTCTGGATAGAACACTTGTATTATCCCTATCTCTCAGGAAATCCAGAGGTTTTAGGAGCTCTTGGCCAGGAACCAAGGGAAAGACTAAATACACATGAATAAAAGTTATAACTGGAAAGGAAAAGGAAGAATTTGGGGGCAAGGGAATTGGGCATTGGGTTTTAGAGGGACAGGTTAAAAAAAAGTCTATCATAGAAGTTGGGGGTAGTAAAGATGAGAAGGTACCATTTATTTCAAAGTTCAAGTCAATAAATCCAATTTAAAAATAATTATTAGGTGACAAACACAATGAAAAGTTCTAGAGCAATTTCCCAAAGTGGACCAACTTCATCAGAATCACATAAGTTGTTTAAAGTCCAGATTCTTGCCCCTCACCCCAGATCTACTGACTGAGAAACTCAGGGAGCCCAGTCCAGTAATCTCATTTGTAAGTCACCCTAGGTGATTCTACAAAGATCACAATACTTTATTCTTGGATTTTCCCTGACTTCTTGGCCCTCAAGGAAGTTGAGGGATGGAAGTGAGACACATGAACTCATAATTCCCATTCAATATGACATCTGCAGAATCTGCTAAGAAAGCTTGGGAGAAATAGCTAAGGGTGGAAGGAGGATAAGTAGATTGAAGCAGGTGGGTAACACCTGTATTGAGTCTAAAGCCTGTAGCACGTAGCAGAGCAAACCAAGGGGAAGAGGAGGGTAGAAAGGTGATTACTTCACAAAATGTAGCCCCCAGGAAGCAATGTCAGCATCCCCTGGGAGCTTTTTAGAAATGTAAATTCTCAAGCCCCTCCCCAGACCTACCTACCAAGAATTCCTGACAGAGATGCCCAACATTCTGTGATTTCAAGCCCACCAAGGGATTCCAACGTGCAGTCAAGTTAGACAACCTCTACTGGAGACAATGGGAGAGGCAGGGAGGCTGAAGAGCAGAGCCATTAGGGATGCACTTCAGAGCATGTGTCCAAATACAGGCTCTGTGGCTTGCTAGCTGGGTGACCTCAGATGAGTTGCTTAATCATATTGGGCTCAGGTCCTCAGAGTTATGGTTTGGATCTGGAATGTCCCCCCAAAGTCTCATGTATTAAATACTTGGACACCAGCTGGTGTTGCTCTTGGGAAGTGGTAGAAACTTTAGAAGATAAGGCCCAGTTAAATGAAGTAGCTCACTGGGAGATTCCCTTTGAGGGGTGTTTTGTGATCCTGGCACCTTCCTCTTTCTCTCTGCTTCCTGTCCACAGTGAGGTGAACCACTTTGTTCCACCACATGCTCCCCACCATGATGCTCTGCCTCACCAGGCATGCATCCTGAAGCAGTAGAGCCAAATGACCATGGACTAAAACCTCTGAAGCTGAGCCAAAAGTAAATTTTTCTTCCCTTCAAATTGTATTTGTCACAGCAACAAAAGACTAACATATTTAATCTCTAGAATAATAGTTGTCATCGTTGTTAGGCGCTGTCAGAGTTGGATCCAACTCACAGTGATCCTATGTACAACAGATGAAACTGACATTGTGCCACGCACACAATCTTTTTATGTTTAAGCCCATTGTTGCAGACACTGTTTCTTCTCATTCTGAGTTGTGCCACATCCACAAAAGGGTATCCAGTGTTCAAACACATGACCTTTGGGGTAAACTTAAATCCAAATCATAACAACCAGTAACCTAGAACTGCAAAGATGTTCAGACACACACAAAAAAATCCCCACCTAAAGTTTGTTCCCTGTAGCCAAAAGACCATGAAATGGACAGCCTAGAAAGACAATGAGAAAATCAACCAAGATCAACCCAATTAGAAAATCAAAATCTATTTATTTGAACCTTGCTATAGTCAAGGGTTCAGCCCCAGATACTTGTGTTTAAGCAAGGACTCAAAGACAGGCAAAGGAGAGGGGAAGCTTCAGAGTGGAAAGAAGGGATGGCCTCAGGATGCCCTGACTGGAGCTTGTTGGCATGGTAAAACAGAAATTAAGTGGAAGCCCAGGGCAGCACCCACTCTTCCTCTGCCAGGCAGTCTGCCTGCTCCCTGCCACAGGTGATTAGTAAGGGATTCATATTTGGCTTTGCCTGGTTGGTACTATTGGCAGCCAAGTCAGTTATTCATAAAGTCCTGGCCATTTGGCACAGACTATTAGGGAAGTTATTGTTTAGTTATCTGAATTGTCACTACAGATGGCAACCTAGCTTCCTGCTAGTGTCACTTATGACGGGCTAGTTTCCTGGGTTGCTTATGGTTTCCCAGAAAGGTTGCTATAGGCAAAGTTCTAATTTTATGGATGGTCTGGTCATTGTCCATTTGTATATTGCACTGCTCAGGTATGAAGCACAGTGTGATTAGTGTCAGAAACATCAGCCAGGCACAGACATTGGCATTTCATGTTAACAAAAGGAAAAGACACCTGGGAACTTACTTTCCAAAAAGATGGAGTAGATATACTTTCTCCCATTTTCTTGGCTAAGTCATCTAAAACTCCTGAGCATTATAAATGAGAATCCAAAATGTTCAGAGAAAAAGGCAGACCAGGGGGAATCTCAGGACACAGGAATTACACAGTGATGAGTTCCCAGGATTTCCTTGTAGTGTCATATGTACCAGACTTGTTGCTGATACACTTGGCAACCTAGAAATGCCAATGAGAACAGAAGTCCCAGAAAAAGCCTACTCTAACCAAAGGATCAGGAGAGGGACAACCTAGGAAAAACAAAGCTTTAAGACAGTAATGGCTGTACTCCAGCAAAACCCCACGGAAAACACTGTGGTCCCACCCACATTCTTAAAGGCCAAGGGATCAACAAACACCTGGATTCTACCCCAGCTGGGCTGCAGTATGGTTCCCCACACCCCAGATTGACTGGGGTAAGAGAGGCCAGCAGGAAGCTGGGATGATCTTCCCCACTAGGTGATAAAGAAATCCCCCTCCATATGGTCAGTGGTGCCTACACAAAGCAGTCACCACAACCTCCCCTTGGGAATCAGTGGAGGCGGAGCTGGTGGCCTGGACCTCTCCCTCCTCCAGGCAATAAGGAGGCAGCACCCACTCTTCCTCTGCCAGGCAGTCTGCCTGCTCCCTGCCACAGGTGTTGATAGTTGACATGATTGTGCTCTAGGTTCACAACAGTGAACAGTTATCATGCGGGGGAGGGGGGTCTTGATAACCTGTACAAAGGGCTCTCAGTGGACTATTAAAACTGCATGTGCACCTATAATTATCCTAAAATAAAAGGTTTAAACTTTTTTTAAAAATTAGAAAGAAAATCTAAACTCACATGGCAAAGGAGAGCAATGGGTGTTAGCAGAGTAACAGATTAGGTTTGTACCATCATCAGCCTTTCTGACTATAGGTTCACAAAGGCCCCAGTCATGATAGCCTCTGAATACCACTGAAATTCATGAACAGGAGCCTCAATATCAAAAGCCAGAACAAGACCAAGGAGGCTTTTTCCTGGCTGTGCACTGCCTGCTCTGGAGAAAAGTCTTCTACTTGGCATCATCAGAGCTCATGTCTTATTACCCTTTACCATAAACTGTAGGAGACACCAGGATAGCTGAAAGACACTTTGAGGTTTCTGGGGTGATGGGCCTATTGTCCTGTGGGAAGTCTAAGGGGAAACAAGTAAGAGGATGATGGATGATATTTCACACAAAGAAAAAGATCCAGAGCCTCTTGATGCTATAAACATGCTGGGAAGCCTCCTCTGTTAACTCCAGTGGAAATCCAGAAGGATAAAGAAATCAGTATGATCAGTAACCAAGGGAGGCTATGGGAAACACTTCAACAAGAGAGATTTTTGAAAATGAAAACTATAAGGTGCCTCTGCAATCAATTTCTTTCTACTTGTGCTCCTTGAGCCCCAGAGTTTCAAGCTCTGGTACCCAGATAAGATGGAGCTCCCCTGGCCAGGAATGAGACTTGCATGAGAAGAGATGGGAAGAGGACAGTTTGGTGATGAATAAACACTTAGGGAAAACCTGCAATGAGGAAAATAAGCAATACCTGGTGAGAAGTATCCATGGGGAGATAAGAAATAGAAGTCAGAGAGTGCTTGAACTCAGAGGCAAAGGAGATCACCGCAGGCTGCAGAGGTCAAGGCCAGCTTTCTGGAGGAGATGGGGCTGTACTGTGTCATGAAAGCAGACAGTGCACAGATGGAGCCTAACAGACATGCAGGGTCCTTAGAGGGGGAGACAGGGACCTGGAATATTAAATTGGATCCAGTCAACTCGGTTTTTTAAAAACTATGAAACTGAGGATAGAGTTGCAGGATGAATCTCTAAGGTGACGTGTGTGTGTGTGTGTGTGTGTGTGTGTGTGTGTGTGTGTAAATAAAATAAAATTAGAAACCAATTTAGAAAAAATTTTAAAACCTTTTCACTCTTGGCATTGGAAATATGGATGGCTCAGCACAAACCCATACTCAGTCCTAGTCCTGAAGCTCTTATAAACCCACCAGGGAGATACAAAAACATACTTTCACCATTAACGTGAGATTTTATCTCTGCTACTGAGTAAATCACAACATATATACACAGCCTAGAACAACAAGATCAAGTATTTATTTCCTGTTTTGAAATGTGTGTTTTATTATTATTCAGGTATAGTCAGTTTGCCATACCATGGGGGCTTGCATTTTGCTGTGATGCTGAAAGCTATGCTACCGGTTTTAGAGATACCAGCAGCATCACCCATAGTGGACAGGTTTCAGCTGAGCTTCTAGACTAAGACAAAGGAGAACATGACTATCATATTCCCAAAACAATTAGCCATTGAAAACCCTATGAATAGCAGAGAAACACTGTCAGATATAGTGCTGGAAAATGAGCTCCCCAGGGTGGAAGGCCCTCAAAAGACTGAGGAAGAGTGGCCTCCTCAAAGTAGAGTCTACCTTACTGATGAAAATGGAATAAAGACCCATTTGCTGAGCCAGGCACGGTGATGCCCACCTGTATTCCCAGCAATTTGGGAGGCAGAGGTAGGAGGATCACAAGTTCAAGACCAGAGGCAGTCTGCATAATTTAGTGAGATCCTGTCTCAAAAAGTTAAAAAATGGGCTGAGGGGTGCAGCTCAGTGGTACAGCACTTGGAAAGCATGCAAGTGCGAAGCCCTGGGTTCAACCCCCAGTACCACAAAAAAAAAAAAAAACCCATTTGCTGATGTGGCAACACTCAAAATGAGAAAGAACAATTGTAAACATTCATTAATAATTGAAAAGTAGAATATATGTAGTGTGAATCTAGAAAAATTAGAAATCATCAAAAGGGAAGTGGAGTGCATAAACATCTACATTCTAGGTATCAGTGAGCTAAAATGGACTGGCATGGGCCATTTTGAATCAGATAATCATATGGTCTACTATGCTGGGAATGACAAAGAGAAATGGAGTTGCACATTCATCCTCAAAAAAGACATGTCAAGATCTGTCCTGAAGTGCAATGCTGTCACTGATAGTATAATATCCGTACGCCTACAAGGAAGGCCAGTTAATATGACTATTATTCAAATTTACACACTCACCACTAAGACTACAAGTGAAGATAGGGAAGATTTTTACCAGCTTCTGCAGTCTGAAATCCATAGAACATGCAACTGGGATGTACTGATAATTACTGATGAGTGGAATGCAAAAGATGGAAACAAAGAAGAAGACTCAGTAGTTGGAAAATATGGCCTAGGTGACAAAAATGATGCTGAAGACCACATGATAGAATTTTGTCAAACCACTGACCTTTTCATTGCAAATACATTTATTCACCAACATATACAGTGTCTATGCACATAGAATTCACCAGATGGAACATACAGGAACGAAATTAACTACATTTGTGGAAAGAGATGATGGAAAACCTCAATATCAAAAGTCAGAACAAGACCAGGTGCTGATTGTGAATCAGACCATCAACTCCTCATATGCAGGTTTAAACCGAAACTGAAGGAAATTAGAACAAGTGTACAAGAGCCAAGGTATGACCTTGAGTATATCCCGCCTGAGTTCAGGGACCATTTCAGGAAGAGATTTGATGCATTTTACACTAATGATCAAAGACCAAATGATATGGCATCAAAGACATTATTCATGAGGAAAGCAAAAGGTTATTAAAAAGGCAGGAAAAAGACCAAACTACATGTCAAAAGAGACTCTGAAAATGGCCCTTGAACGATGAGCAGCTAAAGTAAAAGGAAGACATGACAAAGTTAAAGAATGGAAGATTTAAAAGGCCAGCTCAAGAAGACAAAATCAAATATTATAATGACATGTGCAAAGAACTGGAGATAGAAAACCAAAAGGGAAGAATATGCTCTGTTTTTCTCAAGCATAGGAACTAAGAAAAATTTTCAATCTTAAAGGACAATGGTGAAAGATTCTAAAGGGAAAATATTAAATGATGCAACAAACATCAAAAGAAGGTGGAAAGAATACCCAGAGTCATTATACCAGAAAGAAGTGGTGGATGACCAACCATTTCAAGAGGTTGCATGTGATTAGGAACCAATGGTACTGAAGGAAGAAGTGGAAGCAGCCTTGAAGGAATTGGTAAAACACAAGGTTCCAGGAATTGATGGAATAACAATAGAGGTGTTTCCACAAACAGATACAGCACTGGAGGTGCTTACTTGTGTATGCCAAGAGATTTGGAAAACAGCTAGCCAACTAACTACAAGAGATCCATATTTGTGCCTATTCCCAAGAAAGGGGTTCCAATAGAATGTGGAAATTATCAAATAATATCATTAATATCTCACACAAATAAAATTTTTCTAAAGATCATTCAAAAGCAACTGTAGCACTATATAGACAGTGAACTGCTGGAAAATCAAGCTGGATTCAGAAGAGGGTGTAGAACCAGGGACATCATTGCAGATGACAAATGGATATTACCCAAAAGCAGAGGATATCAGAGGAGGTCTACATGTGTTTTACTGACTATGTAAAGGCATTTGACTGTGTGGGTCATAATAAATTGTGGATAACATTGCGAAGAATTAGAATACCAAAACAATTGTACTCATGAGGAATCCATACATGGACCAGGAAGCCATTGTTCAAACAGAACAAGGAAAAACTGCCTTGATTTTTTAAAGTCAATAAAGGTGTGTATTAGGGTTGTATCCTTTCACTGTACCTCTTCAATCTCTATGTTGAGGAAATAACCTGAGAAGCTGGACTTTATGAAGAACAACACAGCATCAGCATTGGAGGTAGACTCATTAACCTGTATTATGCAGGTGACACAATTGTCCTTGCTGAAAGCAAAGAGGATTTGATACACATACTGATGGTGAACAAAGAACACAGCCTTCAGTATGGATTGTGCCTCAACATCAACAAAACAAAAATCCTTACAACTGGGTCAGTAAACAACTTCATGATAAATGGAGAAAAGATTAAGATTGTCCAAGAATTTCCTTTACTTAGTTCTACAATCAGCACTCACAGAAGCAGCAGTCAAGAAATCAAAAGATGCATCGCATTGGGAAAAGCTGTTGCAAAAGACCTCTTTAAAGTGTTCCGAAGTAAAGATGTCACAATGAAGACCAAGGTGCTCTGACTCATGCCATTGTATTTTCAGTTTCATCATACAGTTGTAAAAGCTGGACATTGAATAAGGGAGACAGGAAATGAATTGAGGCTTTTGAATTATGGTGCTGGAGACAAATATTTAATATACCATGGACTGCCAAAAGAACCATCATATCCGTCCTAGAAGAAGTGCAACTGAAATGCTCCTTGGAAGCAAGGAGGGCTAGGTTATATTTTATGTATTTTGGATATGTCAGGAGGGACCAATCCCTGGAGAAGGACATCATGTTTAGGATGGTGGCAAGTCAATAACAAAAAGAACTTCAACTAGATGGATTGACACAATGACTGCCACAATGGGCTTAAACTTAAAAAGAGATTGCATGCTTGGCACAGAATTGGAGAGTGTTTCATACTGTTGTATGAGTTTGATCCAACTCAAGGACACCTAACAACAACAACAACAACAACAATTAGGCCAATAGGTCAGGCAACAACTGCCATTGAAGATTGTTGTTAGGTGCCGTCCAGTCGAGTCCAACTCATAGCAACCCTATGTACAGCAGATCGAAACACTTGCCGAATTTCTGCCAGGCAAACCATCTTATTTATATTTATGTCCATTGTTGCACACACTGTGTCAATCCATCTGGTGGAGGGTTTTCCTCTTTTGCGTTGACCTGCCACTCTCCCAAACATGATGTCTTTCTCCAGGGATTCATCTCTCCTGACTACATGTCCAAAATATGTAAGATGCAATCTGGCCATTCTTGCCTCCAAGGAGCACTCTGGCTGTACATCTTCAGGACAGATTTGTTGGTTCTTTTGGCAGTCCATGGTATATTCAATAGACATCTCCAGCACCACAATTCAAAAGCATCAATTCTTTTTCTGTCTCTCTTGTTCAATGTCTAGCTTTCACAACCATATGATGCCACTGAAAATACCATGGCCTGAGTCAGACGCACCTTCGTCTTCAATGTGACATCTTTGCTTTTCAATACTCTAAACAGATCTTTTGCCACAGCTTTTCCTAGAGCAATGCGTCTTTGGATTTCTTGACTGCTGCTTCCACGGGTGTTGATTATAGAGCCAAGCAAAGCAAAATCTTGGACAACCTCAATCTTTTCTCCATTTATTGTGAAGTTGCGTGCTGACCCAATAGTAAGGATTTTTGTTTTGTTGATGTTTAGTCATAACCCATATTGAAGGCTATGATCTTTGATCTTCATCAGTAAATGTTTTAAATCTTCTTCACTTTCAGCAAGCAGAGTGGTGTCATCTGCGTAATACAGGTTGTTAATGAGGCTTCCTCCAATCTTGATGCCACGTTCTTCCTCATAAAGTCCAGCTTCTCGGATTATTTGCTTAGTGTATAAATTGAAGAGATAGGGTGAAAGTATACGGCCCTGATGCACACCTTTCTCAACTTTAAACCACTCAGTGTTTCCTTGTTCTATTCGAACAACTGCCTTCTGGTTCATGTACAGATTTTTCATGAGCACAATTAGGTGTTCTGGTATTCCCATTTTCCAAAGGTTTATCCATAATTTGTTATGATCCACACAATCAAATGCTTTTGCATAGTCAATAAAACATAGATAGACATCTTTTTTATATTCTCTGCTTTCAGCTAATATCCACCTGACATCAGCAATAACGTCCCTAGTTCCCCGCCCTCTTCTGAATCCCGCTTGATTTTCCGGTAGTTCCCTGTCTATATACTGCTGCAGTCGCTTCTGAATGATCTTTAGTAGAATTTTGCTGGTGTGTGATATTAATGATACTGTCCGATAGTTTGCACATTCAGTTGGATCCCTTTTTTTGGGAACAGGCACAAATATGGATCTCTTCTAGTCAGTTGGCCAAGTAGCTGTTTTCCAAATCTGTTGGCACAAACATGTTAACACCTCCAGTGCTGCGTCGGTTTGTTGAAACATCTCTATTGGTATCCCATCAATTCCTGGAGTCTTGTGTTTCACCAGTTCTTTCAAGGAAGCTTCCACTTTGTCCTTCAACATCATTGGTTCCTCTTCATATGCAACCTCTTGGAATGGTTGGTCATCTACCAATTCTTTCTTGTATAATGACTCTGTGTATTCTTCCCATCTTCTTTGGATGTTTCCTGCATCATTTAATATTTTCCCTGTAGAATCTTTCACTACTGCCACTCGAGGCTTGAATTTTTCCTTCACTTCCTTAAGCTTTAGAAACACAGAGTGTGTTCTTCCCTTTTCATTTTCTGCCTCCAGCTCCTTGCACATGTCATTATAATATTTGTTTTTGTCTTCTCAAGCTGCCTTCTGCAATCTTCTGTTTAGTTCCTTAACTTCATCATGTCTTCCTTTTGCTTTAGCTGCTCGACGTTTGAGGGCAAGGTCCTGTGTCTCTTTTGACATGTAATTTGGTCTTTTCTTTTTTTCTTATCTTTTTAAGAACTTTTTGCTTCCTTCTTGAATGATATCTTTTATGTCATGCCACAACTCTTCTGGTCTCCTGTCATTTGTGTCTAATGCATTAAACCTATTTTTGAGGTGGTCTCTGAACTCAGGTGGGATATAGTCAAGGTCATACCCTGGATCTTGTATACGTGTTCTAATTTTCTTCAGCTTCAGTTTGAACTTGCATATGAGAAGTTGATGGTCTGATCCACAGTCAGCACCTGGTCTTGTTTTGACATTTTGTACAGAGCTTTTCCATCGTCTCTTTCCACATATGTAGTCAATTTGATTCCTGTATGTTCCATCTGGTGAAGTCCATGTGTATAGTCTCCGTTTATGATGTTGAAAA
>VMDO01016325.1:0-48243 GCA_007922755.1 Pedetes capensis | reverse complement strand
TTTGTTTTTTTTTTAAAGGAAACTTCCACAATCTAGAAAAAGATGCAAATATCCAGGTACAGGATCATCAAAGGTCACTGTCAGATTCAACTCAACGCACCCTACTCCAAGACATACTATAATCAAACTCTTAAAGGTTAAAGACAAAAAAATAAATAAATAAATAAAGAGCAGGAAAGCAAAGATGGAAAACAAAGCACATAAAAGTTTTCCAATTTGTCTGATAG
Organism: Pedetes capensis; assembly: GCA_007922755.1. Lineage (NCBI taxonomy): Eukaryota > Metazoa > Chordata > Mammalia > Rodentia > Pedetidae > Pedetes > Pedetes capensis. The sequence continues at coordinate 48,016 of VMDO01016325.1, read as the reverse complement.
TAGACATCTCAATAGAAACATTATATCATAAGACAGAATGACTTAGACCTTCCACATTGCAGAAATGGATAAAACAAATAAACAAACAAAAATGCTGCCAAATGAGAACACTGTATTCAGCAAGGCTAACCTTCCGAAATGGAGAGGTGAAACTATTCCTGGAGAAACAAAAGCTGAGAAAATTTATCAATATCAGACCTGTGTTATAATAAAAACTAAATGGTATTCACCAAATTAAAAAAAAAAAAAGAGTTTCTATTAGATAAAATGGGAAAAGTTACAAGCTATAAAGTTCACTGATAAGAGTAATTATACAAATTCAGAATACCACTGTAAATAAGGAGCATAAGCCATTTATATTTTAGAATGAAGAATACATAAATCAACACAATAATAGCTACATAAATATGTTAAAAGTTAGGCAATATCAAAAAATATTAAATGAGGCATCAGAACATTCAAAATATGGAGAAAGATGGAGTACAACTGTTGTTGTTGTTATGTGTTGTCCAGTCCATGTCCGACTCATAACGACCCTATGTACAAGAGGCAAAACATTACTGTTAGTGCTTCTCTGCTATTAATAGGGTTTTCAATGGCTGATTGTCTTCTGGGAGTGGGTTGCTGGGTTCTTCTCCTAAGCCTACAGCACCTGGTATTCCCATGGAGTCTCCCATCCAAGTACTAACCAGGCTCAACTCTGCTTAGCTTCCAAGGTTTGACGAGATCCAATGCCACAGTGGCACAATTGTAGGTGGAGTAGAAGTGTAGAGGAATTTTATTAATATTTTTCTCTTTTTCCTTTTCCTACATTTATGATTAACATATTTTTATCATTTCAAAATAACTTATCATAATCAAAAGACATTTCATAATCCTCGTGGTAATCATAATGTAAAAGACAATAATAGAGGCCAAAAATACCAATCACGGAATCAAAACACACTACTAGAGAAGAATATTACCTAACCATAATGGAAGAATGTAACAGCAAGGAAAGAAAAAATGAACTAAAAAAAAAAAAAACTAGAAAGCAAATAATGAAAAGGTAACAGTAAGACCTTATGTATCAAAGAGTCCCTAAATGTAAATGAATTGAATTATCAAGCAAGTCTTAAAAGCACAGATTGACTGATAAGATGAAAAGTAAAATCGTCACTCAACTATATTCTGCTTATAAGAAAATCATGTCACCTGTAAGTATACACATGCACTAGAAGAGATGGGGAAAGATATTTCATACAAATGAAATCCAGAAGTAAAAGTAGCTAAACTTACATCAGATGAAATAGATGTTAACTCAAGAGCAGTAAAGACAGACAAAGAAGGTCATTATATGATAATAAGTGGAGTTAATAGGGCTGGGATTTAGCTCAGTTGGTAGAGCATTGTGCTGCAGTCCCTGAGATACCGAGTTCAATTCCCAGCACAGTAAAAATGGGAGAAGGACCTGGCAATCCACTCCCAAGGCAATCCCGAAACAGTCAGCCATTGAAAACCCTATGAGGGTCGCTATGAGTTGGATACCGACTTGACAGTACCTAACAACAACAACAACAACAACAAGTGAAGTTAATTCAGTAAGAGGAAATAACCATTTGAAATATACATGCACCCAATATTAGACACCTAAATATATAAAACAAAACACTAATAGGCTGAAAGGGAGAGATAGACTCCAGTATAATAGGACTATGGGACATAAGCACCCCTTTTTAGCAATGGACAGAAAATCTGACAGAAAACCAACCAAATGCATAAAGAAAAGAATAATAAAGAACACAGCAGAAATTTGGTTCTTATTTTTCTGTCTCCTACAGTTTGCAGTGATAAATTGCTTATTTGAGATTTTTCTACTTTTTTGATATAGGAATTGATTGCTATAAATTTTCCTCTTAGCACTGTTTTTGTTGTAATCCATAGGTTTTACTGTGTTATATTTTGATTATCACTTATTTCAAAGCATTTCTTAAATTTCTTTATTGATTCATTGGTCAGTTAGGATTATATTGTTTAATTTCTATGTATTTTTGTAATTCCAAGGTTTTTCATGTTATTGTTTTCTAGTTTTATTGCATTGTGGAGATCAAAAAATACAATACAGAAAATCACTAAATCAGAGTTAGTTTTTTGAAAAGATAAAATTGACAAACTCTTAGCTAGGCAAAAGAAAAAAGAAAAATCAATATTAGAGTTGAAAAAAAATATTGCAACTGACATCAAGAAATGAAAAGAGTCATTAGAGACTATTATGAACAATAATTTTGCATCAAAAAACGATAAATTTGATCAGTACCCTTGATGTGCATCATGGTCCGCATATTGGTCTGCAGCTTTCATTTTTTCATTGTTATCTAGTTTTGGTACCAACATAAGGCGGGCCTTGGAGAATCAATATGGAAGAGTTGACTTCTCTTCAATTTTCTGGAATGATTTGAAAAGAATTATTATGAGTTCTTTTTTAAATTATTGATAAAATTTGGAAGTTAAAATATCTGGTCCTGGAATTTTCTTTCATGTTAATATTTTTATTATTCATTCAATACCATCACTCATTACTGACCTGTATAGGTTTTCTATCATTTCATAATTCAATCTTGGTAAAGTGAATGTCTCTAGGAATTTTTCCATTTCTTCTAGGTTTTAAATTCAAGAACACACACACACACACACACATACAAACACACACACACACACACACACACACACAGAAAACCCTCCCATATTTATGAGTTGGGAAAATTAATATTGTTAAAATGATCATACCACCCAATGCAATCTACAAGCTCAGTACAACCCCTATCAAGATAAGAAACATATTCTTCACAGAAATATAAAAAATAAATCCTAAATTTCACATGCAGCCACAAAATATCCTGAAGAGCCAAAGTAATCTTGAGCAAAAATAATAAATTAAGAGACATAATATCAATTTCAAAATATACTAGGAAGCTATAGTAATCAAAACAAAATGGTATTTGTTATAAAAATAAAGACTTAGACCCATGTAACAGAATAGAGAATGTAGAAATAAAGTTATGCATTTGCAGAAAACTTTCCTTTGACCAAGATGCTAAGAGCATGCATTGTCACAAAAATTGTCTTTTCACTAAATAGAGTGAGGAAGACTGGATGCTCACAGGCAGAAGAATGAAAATAGACTCCTAGCTCTCATCATTTACAAATATAAATTTAAAAGGGATCAGAATCTTAAATATAATACATGGAACTACTGGAAGAACACATAGTAGAAATGCTTTGGGATGCTGGAAAGGACCAAGATTTTTTTTTTACTAAGACATCAAAAATACAAGAATCAAGAGTAAAAATAGACAAATGGTCTTAAATCAATCTAAAAAGGTTTTACACAGCCAAAGAAACAATCAACAGACTGACAAGGTGACTACACAAGGGGAGAAAGTATTTTCTCAATGCTGTGAGGATGTAAACAAAGGGAAACAAACCACTGATATACTGTTGGTAGAAATGTAAATGAGTTTAGCCATTAGGGAAAACAGTAGAGAGTTTCCCTAAAAACTAAAAATAGAACAACAATATGAATCAGCCTTCCTACTACTGTGTATATATCTAAAGAAATGAAATCAGCATATTGAAGAGATGTGTGTGCTCTCATGTTTATTGCAGCACTACTGACAATAACCAAGGAACAGAATCAGAATCAACTGAAGTGTCTATGAATGGATGGATGAAGAAAATGTTTATATATATTTATATATATATATATATATATATATATATATATATGCATGATATAATGCTATTCAGCATTAAAACTGAGGAAATCTTGTCCTCTGTGACAACATGGATTGAACAAAAATATATTATGTTATGTGAAATAAGCCAGGCACAGAAAGACAAATACTGCATGATCTCCCTCATACAGAATCTATAAAAGCTTATTTCACAGAAGTTGTGAGTAGACTGATGGTTACCAGAGGCTGGGGAGAGTAGTAAAGAGGGTAAGATTGGGAAAGTTTTGTCAAAAGGTATTAAGTTATAGTTGCAGAAATAATTCCTCTGTTCTATTGTACAATAGAGAGGCTATGAGTAATGATAATGTCTTGTGTATTTCAAATAAAGCTGCAAAAAAAGGCTTTTGAATATTTTTACCACAAATAAATGATAGATGCCTGAGGAAACAGATATAGTTAATCTGATTTGAATACAACACAGTACGTACATGGGTAGCTGTACAGGGTGACACATGCCTGTAACCTCAGCTACTAGGGAGGCTAAGGCAGGAGGATAATGAGTTCAAGGCCAGCCTGGGCAACATGGTGAGAGGTTGTCTCAAAATTCATACATGTATCCAAGCATCACATTGTAATTATTTGGCTGCGTATTATTATCTCTGCCATCTTTATGAACCTAAGGGGTGTACATATGTGCGTATGTGGCAGAGAGGGGGTGGGGAAAGAGAGAGAGAGAGAGAGAGAGAGAGAGAGAGAGAGAGAGAGAGAGGAGAAAGAGAAAAAGAGAGAAGAGATTAAGTACTTTTTTCAACAGCCAATTCTTCTTCTCTTAGGTTCATAATGTTAATAGAATTGTTCTTTGAGTAGAAAATAGTGAATTAAAGCTCCTACCTCTGTTCCTTCCTGCTGCAATGATACTTGTCTCATTTTGCAATTCAGGAAGCAATGATAGTGGAAAAATTTAAAGTACAGAAGACCTCTCATGTTTCGCTCAAGCTAATGATGCACTCAATGATGCACTTAATAATTACATTGTGATTTTGAAATTTGGGGGTCCCTATGTCTCCTAGAAGCCTACAAAAGTCATCTTTCTATTTATCTGTTCCTTAATCATCTACCCTAGATATGGTGAATGAATTCATTAATTACTGTTTTTAATGCACAAACATGAAGTGCAAGAAAGACATTTTATCTTTTTGCAAATGTAGAAACTGATACGTTTCCACATCTTATACTTTTTTGGGGTTAACTAACTCTAAGATTAAAATAAGATGCAACCTTTTTTTTTTTTTTCATTATTTGTCTAGGTCAAGTTCATTCCACCAGTGAATATGAAGATTTTCTGTTCTGGTTAGCATAGATTCACCATGATACTGCTGTAAGTGGAAATAATTACTTTGATTTCAGCAAATCCCAGAAAAGAGTAGTTTATCCTTCTAAGGAAGTATACTTTTGCTGCAACCTTAACTATAACATTATGAAAGACATGGTAATAACCCACTATAAGAGTATTCTTTTAAGGAGACACTTGTGAATAATGGGTATAGGAATGAAGAGGCTTAAAAGAAAATGCAAAGCTTTGAATCAAATGGAATTGAGTAAACAATCTGGGACAATGTACACTAAAAGCAATTTTAGAAAAGAGCTTTAACTGAATTCTACAGAAGCAAATTGAATAAAGTAGCTAGAAAAAATGGATACTATGTTCATCAAAAAAGTGAAGAAAAACGATAACAGCACTGACAAATTAGGCTAGTCACATGTAGTATCAATTTTTGATTTCTTGCTTAAATAAATGAGTGAAGTGCCAGAGCCAGGCATGATGGCACATACCTATAATCCCAACATTGAAGAAGCTAAGGCAGGAGAATCAAGAGTTTGAGATGAGCCCACACTACATAATAAGACCTTGACTGAAGGAGGGGGAAGACAGAGTGAGATGATTAGCAAGCTGCAATTGTTGTTCCTTTTTCCCAAGTTTACTTCAAGGATAAGCAGATCAGTGCCTTGATTATATTTCCTTAAATAGTGTGGTAATTAAAGGAAGCAGATATCTTTTAAAATCCATTTGTGATGACATTAGAATGTATTTAAAATGTTGGAGAATAACCCTTAGCATATAGTATGACCTCTACATTTGAGTCCAAGTAGAGATTCTCTTTATCCCCATTTGTAGCATTATTCTTCCCAGACAGCAGTGCCAGAACTGGTAATAATCAAACTCAGTGGTGATCTACACCAGCAAAACAATGATTTTGATCAGACAGTTAATCTTTGACTGGGAATGGAACAACTAATCAGTTTCTTTCCAAGTGGTTCAACAACTCTTTATCCATTAAAGATATGTTCATTATTCTTATGTTCTATTCTTTTTATTGCTTTGTCTTACCTTTTTGTTTTGTTTTTGTTTTATATTTTTCTTGCTTATCATTAGGCTGATACAATGGATTCTTATAAAGCTATTTACCTCATAGATGTGAGAAAAAGAGACAGAGATTGATTTTAGTAGCTTGGAAGACACTTTCTACTGTTCAGTCAGAGATTGTATAAGTTGGAACAATGGTAATATAAGCACCAAGTGTGGTCTACTGACCACTAGCACCAATATCACCTGGGGATGTTAGAAATGCAATTTCTCAGGAGTCACTCTGCATCTACTGAACCGAAAACTCTGGGATTGCAGCAGTCTGGGTTCTAATGAAGTTCTAATAATTCTGATACACAACTTGTTTTAGGCCATTGATCAGGAGCAAGCTTGCGATTGAAGATATAAATCCATTGTTGTCTTAGTGTTGGTCTTTTTCTGTAATGTGATTGTGGCATTTCAAGACTCAGTTTACATTTTTCATATAAACTGGCTATTACAGGTAACCCAACTATTCTGACTAATATTAAAACAAAATAACAATGATATGGTACATGCTATAGAAGAAAATAATGTGTACACTCCCTGAGAAAAGGCATTGGTCTGTGTTTTATGAAAAAATAAAATAATTTACAAGGGCACTTATGACTATTTAGGATTGGCACTGACTATACCACTATCATGCACACAAACATAATTTTATATAACCAGTCCCATGTTTTCCTGGATAAAACTCATGACAAGTTAAAAAGAGGGAGAAAATGCAAACCAATGAAAATATTTTGGGTATATTCAGTCATATGATATTGTTATACTTTTGATCTCATGTAACAGAACCAACTTAATATTCCCAACATGTATGCAAAGTCATTAGAGGAGAAAATGGAGTTTGCAAAGCGTTTAACTACATGCTTTGAACATTTTCTTGGTATTGTTTTATTGTGGTAAAAAGAACACATAATGTAACATTTACCACCTTACCCAGTTTTCAAATGTACAGTTCAGAAAACTATATTCACATTGTTGTAAAACAGATGGAAAGAAATTATTAATCTTATAAATTTAAAATTCTATATCCTATAAGTGACAGTGTTCATTTTCCCTACCTCTCACAAGACTCTGGTAATCACCATTCTTTTCCTGTGAGTTTTGCTACTTTAGATATGGAGATTATGTAATGAAGATATGATTCTTAATTTTTTGGTTTCCAAAGTCTGTATTATTTTCACATCACAGAGTAGTATTTGTCGAACTAAATTAAAACACTATTGTCAGCCAGGTGCTCTGGTGCATGCCTATACTCCTAGCAACCCCAGGGGCTGAGGAAGGAGGATCATGAGTTCAAGGCTAGAGGCAGCCTGCATAATTTAGTAAGACCCTGTCTCAAAATAAAAATAAAAAAGGGTCTGGGGGTGCAACACAATAGTAGAGTACTTGCAAAACATGTACAAGGCACTGAGTTCAACCTCAAAGTCCAAAAACAATAACAACAACAACAAAAACCCCACCATTTTCATAGATATTTAATTTTGATTGCTTTCTTACCAGTCTGAATATATCTACAGCAAAGTTTTAAATGTTCCACTCTTTCAAGGCAACTGTTCTGACAATTTGTTACAAGCACAGTCTAATTTTTCCTATTTCTCTCTTGCTGATCCTTACAATGTCTTCACTGTTCCTTTTTATCATGAAAACTCTGATCTCTATTTAAGTTCCCGTTTTCCCATTCTTTCCACAGTGGTATCTCCTTTTCTGAATCCTGACTTCACCATGGAAATTATTGCTTCACTACACATCTTTTCAAGAAGAATAATAGACTCTTTATGCCTATAGGGACCTTAAAATCCAACTAAGTCCATGATTCATCTGATGCTTGAACCTCTTCAACAACAGAGCATAGGCATGTCCACTTCCAGAAATGGCTGAAGCACATTCTGTTTGTACACATCTCTGTTAGGAGTTTCTTCCTTGTTTGGAATGAAATTTTGCACCATTATGGCTCCTGCTCATTCTTTTAGATTATCTTGTTTGGTGCCACCTGGCATGAGTTTATAATACCCTCATGAATCTTTTCTATCTCCAGCTAAATACCTTTCATTTTTGATCAACAATTTTCAAAGACTTTCTCCTCTCTGGCTACGGCTTTAAAAACATAACAAATTACCTTCTCTTTAAAAATAAGAAAGTAACACTACAAACTATACCAGTTCTATAGGCACATTCAATCCAGTAGAACTGAAAAAATTAATTTACTCATATTAGCATTTAATAAATAAGGTCACAATATTGCTATTATCATTTTAGCAACTACTGATCTCTGCTCATGTCTATGAGTTTAATGTTTCCATAAATATAACAAAGATGGAGACTCCTATGTGCACATTAAATATGCTACTGAGACTAGCCCAATCCTGATTTCATTCCCTTTTGTCTAGTTTTCTGTCAATTTTATATTTACGTGTCTTTCATTTACATGTTTCCCATAAAATAAATGCAGCCTAGATATGTATAAGTATAAACAACTTTTACAACTCCCTATGTACTAGAATAGTATAGAACATACTTGATAAACATATGCAAAGGGAACTATATAAAAATTTTATTACTTTATCAATTTTATATTTCCCTAAATGGAGAAGTGCCTGCAGCCATAGCCCTGTGGCATCAGATCCCGTCACATCTCGGAAGTTAAGCAGGGTCGGGCCTGGTTAGTACCTGGATGGGAGACCACCTGGGAACACCAGAAGCTGTAGGCTTGGGAGAAGCACCTGGCAACCCCGTCCCAAAAACGTCAATCTGCCATTGAAAACCCTATGAACAGCAGAGAAGCACTGACAATAGTGTTTCCCCTGTTGTACAGAGGGTCACTAGGAGTCAGATACCGACTCGACGGCACCTAACAGCAAGGACAAAGTGGGGAAGTAATCCTTAATTCTCAAGAAATTGACAAACATCTCCCACTCTTTTCATCAAAATCTGCCCAAATTTGGAAACTTCTATCTTACACTGAAACCAGGTGGATTTTAAAGATTCTCCTAATTAACAGTTCCAGGAACCATGTCATTAAATGTAAGCAGAAACACTTTCTCATGATGTGAAACAGGATGAGAAGAGATGACTCCCTGCATCTATTTTTGGCTCTGGCATTGACTCACCTGTCACTGCAGTGGAAAGACGATTCACATCCCCCATGTTCTCCTTTTGTGAAAACAATTAAAAATCACTGGGATACTGAGAAATTGGAGGATGTGGAACCTTTCAATATATGTAGATAAAGTATACCATACTGAACATTTATACTGAATGAAACGTATTGAACATACATACTGAAAGTTTCGAAACATCTTGCATTTCAGTACTGATATATGAAACTGTTATTTAACTGATACCTAACACTTTCATGAAATAATGGAGCTGAGGTAAAAGCTTATTATCATCATGAGTAGTAGATGATTTAATAGCATAATGCTTGAAACCTGGTGAAATTTGAACTAGAATACTTCCTAGCCACCCCCCAATCTCCTAAATTTAGAATCATAAGAGTTCTGACAATGCACTGGCAATTCTACTCAACTAGCAAAATTAGCAGAATATTATGACCCAGATGTGATTGGGAGATCTGGGACAGAGCTGTTTGTATTGCAGAATATGGGCACATTTCATTCTGGGATTTTGGTTTTACTAAAGAGTTACTTTTCAAGATGTCTGAATGGTCTTAGGCAAATCATTGTCAATCTTTTCACACCACTCTATTGCTGTATTTTAGTTATTTTCATGATCTGTAAGATTTACTGGGCTGGGATTTAGCTCACTGGGTAGAGTGCTGCGCTACAGTCTCTGAGGTCCCGAGTTCAATTCCCAGCACCACAAAACTGGGAGAAGGGCCTGGCAATCCACTCCCAAGGCAATCCCGAAGCACTCAGCCATTGAAAACCCTATGAGGGTCGCTATGAGTTGGATACCGACTCGACGGTACCTAACAACAACAACAACAACAACAACAAGATTTACTATCTAGATTTAACCATGTACACCAAAGATCCTCATGAAGTTTATTGTCTTTCTAAATATCCTTTCATCCTTTCTAAAATAAACCAAATTCTTTGATCACCTTATCCCATGTTAGAGTTATTCTGCATATTACTGTGTCTCTTTAGCACAGTAGGGTGAGTACAGTGTACCATATTTTACCACATCTTTCAAAATAACCAGAAATGAGGAGTGTGAAATTTTCCAACACAAAGAAGTGATAAATGTTTGAGGAGATAGAAATGCCAGTTACCCTGCTTTGATCATTACACATTTTATACATGTATCAATTTATCACCTTGTAGTCCATAAATATAATTATTATATATCAATTTAAATATTCTGAGAAATCTTTACCCGTCAAAAAAGTCCAATCAGTTAAACTATATATCTACCATTACTTGGAAAAATATGAAATCAAATGCTATGAGTAGACAAAATAAAAAATAATAAAACTGCTGGGCAGAGTGGCACAGTCTTCTAATTGCAGCAACTTTGGAGGCTGAAGCAGGAAAATAATAAGTTCAAGGCCAGAGGCAGTCTGTGTAACTTAGTTAGACCGAGCCTCAGGATAAAAAAAAAAAAATTTAAAAATGGGCTGAGGTTACAGCCCAATGGTAGAGCACTTGCAAAGTATATGAAAAGACCTGGATTCAACCTCAGCTATAAATAAATAAATAATCAATAAATTTTAAACATTGGAATATTTACCCAGGACCATTAACACAACTTTTAAAAATAAGTCATTTTAGTTCTAGGGTATTTGTATAGCATTGCATAAAAGTCAGAATATGTCAAATGATATTAGCTTAGCCAGTCTCTAAAGGAAAGCTACCAGAAACTTGTGAAAGCTCCTTTTTTCACTACAAGCAAATTTCTTAAGAATGTGATGTAACGCCGGGCGCGGGGGTGCATGCCTGTAATCCCAACAGCTCTGGAGGCAGAGACGGGAGGATCGCATGTTCAGGACCAGAGGCAGTATGCGAAATTTAGCAAGCCCTTGTCTCAAAAAAAAAAAAAAAGTAAACAAATTGGGCTGGGGGTGCAGCTCAGTGGTCCAGCACTTGCAGAGCATGCAAGCGCGAGGCCCTGGGTCCAACCCCCCAGTACGGGGGGAAAAAAATGCAATGTAACCAATAGTACATGATTGAACATTTTTCTCCTCAGTCTTCTCTCCCCTTGCCCCACCAAGCTCAAAATGCAAAAGTGTGACAGCTCTGGCGAGTAAAATCATAGCCGAGATTAAATCTAAGACAATAGCTAATTGAAAATACACATTTCTTGATCCTATGCTCTGAATAACCAGAATCAGAATAGTTTAGGGTTTAGATCTATGTGATCTATGAAACTTCCAATTCAGAAAATCCAGTATTAACCATGTCTTTGAAAGTTCTCATAATTACCTACCAAGTGTAGGAAGAAATTTTTTTGTGTGTGTGGCATTTTGGGGTCTAACCTAGGGCCTCACACATACATTCCCAATGCTCCACCACTGGACTGTACGCCCAGTCTATTTTTTATTTTTATGTTGAGTCAGGGTCTCACTAAGTTATACAGGTTGCCTCTGGCCTCCAAGTCCAGATCCTCCTGCCTCAAGTTCCCGAGTCACTGGGATTATAGATATGTGCCACCACATCACACGAGGAGGAATTTCTTGATTAACCTGGATTGTCAGCAGCATGTACATTATATTGACTTGTCAATACCATTATTGCCACCCACTAACAAGACAAGGAGCTCATTTGAACATCAAGCATCCTTAGTTTGTGAGCACTTGTACTCTGTTTTAATTATGTATGTCTTTCAGGAAGAACACAGTATGGTGCCTTATTGCATTGTAGGAACTTAATAGGTGCTTCCCATCCTAACTGATTTAAATGTTGATTTAACTTTTGTGAGAGTATTGGAATTCTACTCTCATTCTAGATGAACAATGCACAGGTGAGTGAAGTTCAGTTGAGCCACATAGATGACAGTATTTATCTTCTGGGATTTGGAGTGAGCAGGAATGATTGGATGATAAAGAGAAAAGGGAACTTAAAGCAGATGCAGGCATGGATTTTTCAGGGTGTACATTGAATGTGGAATTAAATGTAGTTAGGGCTGAAATACTGGAATGAGATACTGAAAAAAATGGAAAGTTAAGAAAGAATGGTCTAGTGTTTTGTTTGTTTTGGAAGGAAATTGAGGTGGTTGAAGGCTTGAAGAATGTTAGATATCCTTGTGTTACTGAGCCTGGGACAGACTCAAAGTCCTCCAAAGAATAGACAGGCACAATTGATTGATACAAGTATGCCATTGACATGAAAAAACTACTTGGTTTCCATTTTTGGACTTAGATTCTTAAATGGCTAATTCCTTTGCCTTTTACAGCAATTTATTGAATCATTTCTTAGCAATGGATGTCAAGTAACAGCATTTAAAAACTGGAATGATTATATCTGCACCAACTGCCTTCTATGGGAGAAAACAATACCACCATGAGATCAGTGAAAACCAAGACTATGGCATTTAGGAAGCAGCAAGAGCCCTCTACATTGTGACAACATTTTATTTCACTGACAAGAACATTCTTGGTTGTGTCAGGCAGGCCCTGAACAACAGCTTATTTAGCTTCCTGAAGGATAGTTCTTTTGGACTGATGACTTAAGGTAATACCAATGTTGTTGTGTCAGCAAAGATGATACAGCTTTTCAGCATGGGTCACAGCATGGATCATCATCAGCTCCACCTATGAAAAAGAAAATGCCACAGTTAATTAGAAACAGGTGCTGTTGTCACAGTATAGGGAACCTCTTATTTACATGGGCTGTCAGCCATAAACTCATTCCTCATCCCCCAACACACTCATCCAAATCAGTAGACTTTGGTGTGATGAAGTATGTACAAGGGTAATATTAAATTGCTTTCATTCAAAAATATTTCTTACTTATCATGTGAAAATCTGTTATAAGAAAAAAGCAATGCACATGAAGTCCTTGCCTTTAGTTGCTTTTAGTTGCCTGATAGTCAGAGTCTATCAGAGAAAATCCTTCTATTTATTTATCCTTCATACTTTAACACAAAAGTAATTTCCCTGCAAGCCCTGTAATCCCAGTGATTCAGGAGGGGGAGTCAAGAGGATTGCAAGTTTGGTTTTTAAATAAATCAATAAAAATCATAAGATTGGTAAGAATTTATACTCATGAAATTGGCATAAATTCCATGTGTCATTGAAGCTGTGGGAGAAAAAAGTTGCTTCTGACAAAATAGGTGAGGAAATTTTTCATGAAACATTTTAAAACAGATTTATGAAATTACAATTGGTATACAAATAACTGCACATATTTAATGTGCATAATTTGATGAGTCTGGACAAATGCAAACATCTGTCTGTAGTGATTCTATCCCAACAATAAAGGTAATAGACACAAAATGTTGCTAATTCTTAGTGCATTTTAAAGCATGGATTTATGATAAAAAGTGGTGACCATGGGATCCCAAAGGCAGACGGGATACCAAGGGGAAGTTCTACCTATTTAGTCATCTACCTGTATGACTGTAGCTTTAATAAGCCTCATAGAGGCAGAAACACAGATATACGTATTGGGTTCAGGACATAAAGAAATAGAATGCTCAAAGAATTTTCAAACTTAGGGTAAGACATGGTCAGAGCTGTGCTGCAATTATATTAGCTTACTAATGAAGTATACGAGGTGTAGAGGAAAAAGACTCTGAAATCAGATAGAAATCTGTTGTAATACAGTCAATGACTATCCAGCAAAGGAAATAGGAAGAAAGAAGGCACCCATTTCAAAGTTATTTGGAGGCTTTGAATTAATTGACTCTGCAAGTAGTGATATAAAGCAGGGCTCCCCAAACCCCAACTTCAGCCCACCTAGCAGGAGGTGGGCAGTGGGTGGGTAAGCAAATGAAAGAAGCAGAGAAACTTCATCTGTATTTGCAACCACTCTTCATTGGCTCATATCTTAAAACCATCCCCAATCTTCAGGTCCAGGGAAAAATTATCTTCCACAAAACCAGTCCCTTGTGCCCAAAAGGTTGAGGAATACTGATATAAATAGCTGGGAAAAATTTAAATGTATTGGTTTATTCACCTTTTTTTTGTCAAGTAAGTTCTTACCATGTGCCTAACAATTGCCATTTTAAGTTAGAGGGATGGTGAGTACTATGACACATTTATACAAATACAATGCAACAAGGAAAGGGTTTTTGTAATGGAAACTTTTGTTTAGATTGAGATGCTGAGGGAGCATGCAGACAGGTATCTCATGAATAGTATAACAAAAAGCCAAGGAAGTCCAAGACTAGAAATACTGAGTTGGAGAGAAATTAGATTGTTGGAGGAAAATAGCAAAGTAGGAGGAATGCTTAAGGACAAAGGAGGAAACAGAAGAGGATATGTGTGAAAAGACACAAGTTTAGAAGAATACATGTTGATTTTCAACTTCAAAAGAACTACCAGAATGAAGGCTTACCTGAGATACTGGGAGGTTAATATGAAGTTCAGCACAGTAGTCAGGACCAAAGATATAAAGCTATTGTTGTAGAAGCTGTAGTATAGAGGTATGTATGGAATCACTTAGAAGAAATAAAGGCAAAGAAGGACAAACTCCAGGAGAGTATTTCCCTTTGATGATAGTATGACAAAGAAGAATAGTGGGAGGTAGGAGTGAGGAGTTATTCCAAAAAATGAGATAATAAAGAGAAAACATTCACTTCTAAGTGAAAGAAGAGAACTTCAAGAAAAATATATCATCAATAGCATCAGATATCATGGTAATGTCTATTAAAATTGGAGATTTCAAAGGTCATTGGACCACTTAGAAAGCCATTCATGGGAGACACTTATTAGAAAATGTTTTTGCCTTGTTTATTTTCACCTTAATTGATAAACCATAATTTTTTACATTTACAGTTTATTATGTTTTGATGTATGTATACACTGTGAAACGATTAAATCAAGCTAATTAATATATGCATTGCCTAATTTATCTATCATTTTTATGGTGAGATATTTGAAATTTATTCTTTTCGTTATTTAAAAATATACGAACATTATTATTGACTGTAGTCACCCTGCTGTGCAATAGGCCTAAATATTTATTCCTTCTCTCTGACATTTATACTCTTTGACAAACAACCCCCCAATCTTCCGCCCTCCTCACAGCTCTTCTTAGTGGAGTGCTGGAGCAGACTCATGGCCTGTGGTTGAGGAAGAAGTCATAAAAGCAATTTAAAAGTGGCATGCTTCTTTACTGAGTGTGGTCACAGTGGAAGAATTAATGGCAAGGATGGAAAACTAGTTGTTTTTCTTTAAAGAGTCCACATTTAAATGATGAAGCCAAGAAGTCCTAATTAGGGGAATATTAAAAGGATTTTGAATGGGGAGGGAGGGAGCAAGGGAGAGAGGAAAAACAGGAGAAGGGAAACAGGAGGGAGAGGGAGAAAATGAGAGAATAATTTATGCAAAATGTTGTCTGGAAAATCAAAAACACTGGCCTCAAGGACAGTGGTGAGAGAAGTATTTGGAAAGGATGTGCCTTTATTTCTTTCATTATTGTCTTTAGGATAAAAAAATACTGATTCCAGTTTTTAATCCAAGCCCTTAATTTCCTTTGCTAGGAGGAGACAATGTCATCTGTTGGAGAAGAATAGAGGCTTGAAGAATAACTGTCATCTAAAATGCTTTATAGTGCAATGGTTCAGAATACAAACACCTCAATAAATGAAGAGGAAGAGATACTCCTTCAGCCCCAAGATGCTGCTTATCTGCTGTGTAATCCCGGGCTATGTACTTCTCAAACAAGAGCAGCCCCACCTGTGTAACTGGGCAATACTAACAGCTCTGCTATATGGCAGTTTTGAGAATGTAATGAGTGTTAAAAATTTATTGAGTAATGTCGATGTTTCAGATAATACTTTAAGTGCATTTCTATTAATTTTCTAACTTGAATTTAAGCATTCATAAAGGAAGGTATCCTATCTTAACGTTTTTTGGTATAGGTAACTGAATTTAGCAGGGAGACTTGTCTATAATGAGCAATTCAGATATACTGGAATTCATGATAATTTCAAAAATATGTTGAGTCTTTTTGTTTCTTTACCATTGTGTTCCATTTGAGTGACTAATATGAAGGAATTTCTATTAGAAGGAAAGAGTGCCAAACATCATATGAGTTTATTTTTAGGGCAATGTAAAATACACCAACTTCCCTTTGTTGTCTACTACAGTTGTATCATGAGATTATAAATAGTTAAACTTTTATAATCTCTGTAACATTTACAAAGGAAAAAGGCATTCATTTCTACTTAATTTTCATCTGCGTATACTAGATATTTTATTTGCCCTAAATTGAAGTTCCTCCATTTCCATACTATACTTTGTACAATCTAAGTATTTTAATCTGGCTTCTGTGGAACATATTTCATTCTCCTGGATATTTTCTAGTTAATCTCCCCAATGTATGGAAATCAGTTTTAACTTATACTGAGATCAAAATTAGAATTGTTTGAGTTTTCCGCTCTCAGAATCCACTGAAACTTCAAGTAAATTTCTAAAAGTCAGTAAGATCTCATATGTGTTTGATTCAGTTGTATGATTTTCTGGAACATTTTTACCTTAAAAGCAATTTTTATTGTAGCTGTTAGGTGCTGTCTACTTGGGTCTGACTCATGGCAACCCTATGTACAACAGATGAAACGCTCCCCGACACTGTGCCATGTCTGGTACTATGTCAGTGCTTCTCTGCTCTTCATAGGGTTTTCAATAGCTGATTGTTTCAGGAGTGGGCTGTCAGGTCCTTCTCCCATTAAACACAATTAGAATGGGGTAAGTCTTTGGATTTAGTGGGAGATGCATAGTTTCATTTCTTTTCTACTTTGTATATTTAAACAAATCCTAGGAGCACATTTGAGATGAAAAAGTCCTAAGAGATCACCATGTCTATTGATTTTTTTTTCGTTACTGGGGTTTGAACCCAGGGCCTCACACTTCCATGTTCTGCAAATACTGGACCACTGAGCTGCACCCCCAGCCCTTTTTTTTTTTTACTTTTTGAGACAGGGTCTCAGTTACGCAAACTGCCTCTGGTCTTGAATTTGTGATCCTCCTGCCTCTGCTTCCTGAGCTGCTGGGATTACAGGTGTGTGCCACTGCACCCAGCTATTTTTAAAACATTTTAATGGCATAGTACATTTTTGGAAAATGAAACATTGGAGGAATCTCAACAGAAAAATGAAAGCAATTACATTTTCATTTGTTATAAGTAGGGGGTCATAGCCCTTTCTTTCAAGCAAGTTCCTTTCTTATATTTCCATGGGGAACACTAGATATTTTTGCAAAACTCCAGCTCTGAAAAACATGGTTTGAAATCCGCTGTCATTTCTAACCTTTTAAATTTTATAGATGAATTAACAAGCCTCAAGATGGCTGATTTTAATATGCTAGCTATTGAGATATTTCCAACCAGAATCCAGATAGCCCAGCATCCAATTCAGTGTTTATTCTATTACATCACATTGATTTATTGGCTGGATCATCCCAGTAATTTCCTATTCTATGGCTTAAACACTGGATGTATGAATGAGTTCAGGGTTATGTTAGGAATGAAGTGGGTGACAGAGATGGAAATAGAGTGGAAAACTGGCAGTTTCCACAGTGAAAAACACAGAACTCAGAGGTGGATTACTCTTGCCTTAGCTTACCATGGCAGATTTTATCACTTTTTTAGCATTTGCATCCCTCTTAAGTATGACAACCCAATTGCCCAATTATAATCAATGCCACCTAAGCAAAATTTGGTGCAGAGATGTCTGAGAAAACTTGCACTCCTATTGAAAGGGTATGGAGGCAGTTGGTGCAATTCTTTCCTCTCATAAGTCTCTCTTGAACACATAAAGGATAATTAGCACTATTCCACATCTCCTGCCATTAAAAGGCATGCCACCTCTTCAAGTCCAATGAAGTAAAAGAGGAGCTGCCTTGATCTTTTGACATTATTGACTGATGTAGATAGATAATCCTTCTACTTGTTTAAATCGTGACAATATGAGTTTTGTTTCTTATTGTTATATTTAGAGCCTAACACATTTCTAATTGTTCAGAAGCAAAATTTTTATTTTTTCATTTTTCCAAAGGGAAACTATACTAGGAGAAGATGTCCTATATTTATCAATTTTTTCTTTACTAGCAAGTCCTCTATAAGAAAAGAAAATGTCACATATGGTGGCTATCATCTTTTGTATTGAATCAAACATTCATATGTCATAAACATATGAACTCATTCAACTTTGACAACCTCTTGTACTCAAAGTTCTTGTGCATGTATTCCAATATTTAAACTGTTTTCTATAATCTAGAATTTAAGATATATGTGGAAAATTTATTATAGTAAAGGATGTGTGGTCTTATGAGAAATAGTAAGGTCCATGGAGATATTGACAATAAAGTGTATTTGCATATTTATTACAATCTTTGGGCAAAAATTTCAAAAATGAATTTTCACCAAATGAACTTTAAAACTATAAATGATAAATATATGTATGTACACACAAATAATTAGTATATCAGTATTTTAATTGGTAAGTTGTTGTTAGGTACTGTCAAGTCTGGTCTGACTCTTAGTGACCCTCATAGGATTTTCAATGTCTGATTAACTACCAAATCTTCACTTCATTGTCTTTGTCTACACATGACCATTCTTTCTTGCATATATATCAAATATATAATTAAATTTTCCAGGTATACTCTATATTCATTTTTTTGATAATGTAAACTTTTTTGGATCTACTGCAGTTGTCTTCAATAGAAAGTCATCTGTAATTTCTCTTAGCAAAGATGTCATAACATCAAACCATAAAATTCTAATCAACTCTTCAGGCATATTCTTCCTTCATTGTATCTAGGAAGTTTGTTATTAATCAATCTTCTTTTAAAAATCATTCCTCAAGCATGCTTCTGATTTAGAAAAATTTGAGCATTTACTGAGCCAATTGTATTTCTACCTCCCATTAATCCATGATTAATATACAAAGCACTTTATTTGTTCAAGTACTAATTTTGATGTGGATGGCTCATCATAGTCTATACACTTTGCTAGTAGACATTCCAAAGTAAAAATAATTAAGCAATAATGAAGATTAACTGTAAGTAGTTGCTTCAAAATTGACTGAATAAGGCTAAAGGAAGAAAAATGATATACTTTTAACTTATTCTTCTGATAGTGACTTCCTATTCTAAATAATAATGCACAGGCATATTGTTATGAATATTCAAAAGGCTTTTTAATGGCTTAATAATTTTTCTTCCTTTGTTTCTAGGAACAGTAGTCATAACACACACTGCAATAGAGGATCACACTTGTCAGAAGCAGACAAAATAATGTATCATTTGACTATCTCTCTATCTTCCATCACATTAACAAAAAGACCAGCCAACAAAGGAAAGTGCTACTCCCATCTGGATGGTAACACAGGAATATCATAGAACTCTCATAGTATGTATAAAGTTAGAATATCCAAACTATATATTTTACTTACTAACAGTCAACACTATCCAAGTATGTCACAAGTCTATTTAAAGTAGATAATGTATTAGATAAAGATTTTCTGAGCATGACATTTTGGTTCACTTTCTTCCTCCAAGTATATAAAAACTGATAGTTCATAAAAGTATCTGGAGGGAAGAAGCAGCTGATTTTGCTTATTTTGTTTCTGCTTCACCTAGTGAAACTTTGATTGGCTACAATCCCTTTTTCCCTCACCCTCCTTCCACCTTTCCTCACCTGCTGTGTGCTCAGGGATGCTGGCCTCTATAGATTGTGATATTTGGGCTTCCTTCCTTTCATTTGGACAGTGGGAGGCACTAGGAGGAATTGGAAGGTCAGAAAAGATTGGATTTAGTATATTTGTTTCCTCTCCAGCTTCATTTACTGTCTGCAGTTTTTGGAGGATGTGCTAAACATTTACGTCTCCTATTGGATGGTTCCTCTTGCATGGCTCAGCATTTCATGAAGGCTCTTTTGTCAGCCTGCCTATTTCCTCCATCATGCTAGGGATGATAATAACTTTCCTCTATTGCTATTCCCTGAGTGTATCACCATTTCTCATGGTTTAATTAACCATGTCCATACACCTGTAAAATTTCTCTTAAAAGTTCCCTTTAGAACCCGTATAGAAGTAAGGGCCTCAGAAAGAAAAAGACAACAAGTTTGAAAGGCTCAACTAAATAGCTCAAAAAAACCATAAAAGTTTCATAACTTTTGTTCATTTTTAAGGTATACCGCACAATTTCTCAAGTTAGGATTTATCATTAACTGCGACTCTTCTGCACTTGCAGAAAGAAAAATATGTGAATGGTCTCCAACTTATGATGGTTCCATTCATGATTTTTCAATTTTATAATTTGTGAAAATGACATGTATTTAGTAGAAACCTTACTTTGAATTTTGAATTTTGATCTTTTCCCCAGGGTAGCAATATGGAATAGGATGTTCTCGTGAGCTGCAAGGCACCAGCAGAATACCACAGGTTCTGTGGTCATCCATGTAATCACCAGGTAAAACAACAGCTACACCACTGTGTGCTATGTTCCTCAGCTATGATGTTTAGTAGATGTGGCATATTAAGTGCTTTCTGTTGTTATTGTTGATTTGTCTTTGCTATTGTTTTTTGAAACAGAGTGTTATTATTTAGCCTGGGTTGGACTTGAACTTAGAATCCTCCTACCTCAGCCTCCCCAATGCTAGCACTGCCACTCTCAGCAAAAATTTTCCATTTAAATTTTTTCTCAAAATTTCACAAGCTTTTTTATTTTTATTTTTATTTTTTTGGCAGTGGTAGGGTTTGAACCCAGGGCTTTGTGTATGCCAGGCAAATGTTCTACCAACTGAGCTATATCCCCAGGCCAACTAAATACATTTTGGACTTCTGATATTTTCAGTTTATGAGTCTATTAGAACATAATCCCTTCGTAAGTAACAGAGCATGTGTACATGTAAGTGATTTCCAACCGTTTTCTTTGTATGACCTATACATCATATGATACACACATATTCCATTCAGAACAGTGCACTACATAAGGACAATACCCTCACAAAGTAAGAATTTACTCTTTCTTTCTCTCCTGAGGAAAGCATATCATAAAGCAAGTGATGAGACTAAGGTTTTATCATAGGCACAAGCTTGAAACTATGCTACTTCATACTTGAAGAAAAGTAGTTTCAAACTTATTAACACTAAACTAAAATTTGCAAAAATGGACTTAAATATAAAAAAGATCATGTGCCTGGCACAGAGTTGAGTAGTGTTTCATTCTGCTGTATATAAGGTTACTGATAAGATTACAGAGTCAGACCCAACCGGATGGCACATAACAACAATAATTTGCAAAATACCACAGACGCTTTTGTGGGTCACCTATACTACAGCCAAGAGCACCATTTCTAGAGACACAGATGGAAAATAATGTTCCATTAACAACTTCTATTGGGAGGTGAGTAACAAACTCCTGTACTGCTTCCTTTTGTTATCATAGTACAAGGCAAAGAAATGTAAATTCAGTAACACTGACAAAAAATCAGACATAACAGAATTGTCAAAACTGTCTTCGAACTATTTTGAGATTGCTTAGTTACTTGAAATACGACTAAACTTCCGAAATCATACATATTGTTAGATATTTACTATCAAAAAATAAAAATAAAAAGAAGAAATGCCCCCTTGACTAATCACCTTCAAATTCCTTTTTATTGATATAATTTCATTGATAGCTATTATAACATTTTTCATGTGAAAAATGTGTGTTGGTCATCTACTAGAGCCAGGTTTAGAATGAAATATGCCTTCTAATGAGCAATAAGAATTAATATGTTCACAGAAAAAAGACAACAAATAATCTAGCTATCATTCTCAATTTTCTTAACGTTGTTTCCAGTTCTTAGTCAAGGAAAGACCAAATGAATGATATTAATATTATCTTTGTTAGTGAATAAACTCAATATCTGATCATTTATAAATTTTACATTTCAACTTTTCAATGATATTTTTTACTGTACTTGAAATCACAACACTCTGGTACACACACACACACACACACACACACACACACACACACCTTACACTCACTTATTTGTATTTTTAAAGGGTTCACATATAGCTCCAGATAACCTTAAAGAATTGCACACATTTTCCCCCAAAGTTAAATTTTACCATCTGTTAACTATATTATGACTAACTAGCAAAATCATGGCATTCAACAGCAATAAGAGATACTGTAAAGACATTCAAAGCTATAGAGCCACCTTTGCAAAGTCAGTCTTCATTGTAAAAGGAAGTACAGAAACAACAGTTATTAAAAATTTTGTACACAGTACTCAAATGTTTCTTTTCCCTTGTTTCCCCTTTAAATAAATAAATATTAGCTGGGAACCATAACACGCACCTGTAATCTTAGCTACTTGAGGCCAAGAGGATTGCAGGTTTGAGATAGAAGCAGCCTATGTAACTAAGTGAAACTCTGTCTGAAAATAAAAAAAAAATTAAAAAGGAGACAGGAAGGGAGTATAGCCCAGTGGTGGACTGCTTGAGTAGCATGTATGAGACACTGGGTTCAAAACCCCTGTGTGAAAGAAAGAAAAAGAAAGAAAGAAAGAAAGAAAGAAAGAAAGAAAGAAAACAAAAGAAAAGAGGGAGAGAAAGAAAGAAAGAAAATTTTATTATTTTATAAAAATTAACAATATAATAATAATAAGTTGAATTGGAGCTGTGTTTTTCCTCTG
Source organism: Pedetes capensis (assembly GCA_007922755.1). Taxonomy (NCBI): domain Eukaryota; kingdom Metazoa; phylum Chordata; class Mammalia; order Rodentia; family Pedetidae; genus Pedetes; species Pedetes capensis. The sequence continues at coordinate 25,130 of VMDO01016325.1, read as the reverse complement.
TGTTTTTCTTACCATAGCAGATAATATCAGAATATCCTAACATCAGAAATGCAGTGAAACACACTTAAATTAAAGGTAATATTATTAACCCCATTTTCAGCTAAGGAAACTGTGGTTTAGGAAGTTTAAGTATTTAGACTGTTTACAGAACTAGTGAGTTATAGAGTCAAGGCTTTTAATACTAGGTTTACCTACTGAACTTATAATGCACAAGTAGCATCTCAGTGAACATGACCTAAAAAGAAGACCTTTCAACAAATTAAATTTAACAGGTTTTTTTGAGCCATGAATGATTCATCAATCTGGGGGCACTCAAAACCAGATTTTCAGAGAACTTTTCTTGCAAGGTGGGCTGGGTATATTATAGACAGAAAAGGAAGTGAGGTACAGAAAAAACTTCATTGGTTAAGCTCCATGATTGCCTTATATGGACATAGTGTGATAAGATGGCAGCCTGTGACTGGCTGAAGCTCAACTGGCATAACTGGATGATCCTTGGGTATTTGTTACAAAATATATTCCTAAATTAGACTTTTAGATTGTTTGCTTACTAAGTTAGAGAGCAGCTCATTACTTGAAGGGCTCAAAATACAGAGGCAGCCTCAGGGCAAATTTAGTTTAATTTAACAGTTATATAAGCAAAGGAGTTGCAGAATTGAGAATGTCGACAAACCCTAAAAATGATTTAATAGCCAACATCAGCATAGTTAGCCCCAGATAAGTACTTTACCAATGTCAATCAGCTAAATAACAATGAAGGAGGAATGCAGATTAAATGCAGGTCAAAATGCAAATTCCTTTACTCTACTCCCAAGAATCTGATTCAATGAATCTGAAATATGGTCTAGGAATCTGGATTTCTACTAATCCCACTGGATGCTAAGATGTAAGTGTTCAAGCACAACACTTTGAGAAATGTTGCCATAGAAATTCATTTTTCCTATGAATCATCTAGAAAAATAGTAATTATAATAGAATAGTTTATCACTAATACTTCTTATTAAATCTGATCCTAAAGTTATTCAATTAAAAAGGCATATTGAGTAGAGACTACGGCATATGAAGACATTTAAGGATTTAATAACCTGGTACTTACAACTAAATAATCTCATATGTACTAACATATGATATTCTCAGTGAATATAACCAAGATAATAAGAGAGAGCCAGTGTGTGGCAGCATGCTCCAGAATGCAATGAAAGAAAATTCTCTATCTATCAAATTAAACAAATACTCAAAAACTAATCTTTTACTTACTTGCAGCCATACCACTTTGGCATTCCATCCAGTCAGATCTCAGAAGCCAAGCAGGGTCAGGCCTGGTTAGTACTTGCATGGGAGAAAGACCAGAAACACCATGAGCTGTAGGCTTGGGAAAAGACAGAGCAACCCCCTCCTAAAAACCAATCTGCCATTGAAAACCCTATGAATAGCAGAGAAGCACTGAAAATAGTGTTTCATCTGTTGTACGTAGAGTCACTATGAGTTGCATACTGACTCCACAGTACCTAATAACAACAACAACCAGATAGAGATGTTGTTGTTGTTGTTGTTGTTAGGTGCCATCAAATCAAGTCCGACTCATAGAGATCCTATGTACAGCAGATCGAAACACTTGCCGATTATGTGCCAGGCAAACGATCTTATTTATGTTTAAGTCCATTGTTGCAGACACTGTGTCAATCCATCTGGTGGAGAATTTTCCTCTTTTGCGTTGACCTGCCACTCTCCCAGACATGATGTCCTTCTCCAGGGATTGATCTCTCCTGACTACATGTCCAAAATATGTAAGACGCAGTTTGGCCATTTTTGCTTCCAAGGAGCACTCTGGTTGCACTTCTTCTAGGACAGATTTGTTGGTTCTTTGGCAGTCCATGGTATATTCAATAGATGTCTCCAGTACCACAATTCAAAAGCACCAATTCTTTTTCTGTGTCCCTTGTTCAATGTCCAGCTTTCACAACCATATGATGCCACTGAAAATACCATGGCATGAGTCAGACACACCTTCATCTTTTTTTTTTTTTTTTTTTTGCGGTACTGGGGGTTGAACCCAGGGCCTCGTGCCTGCATGCTCTGCAAGTGCTGGACCACGGAGCTGCACCTCAGCCCACTTTTTTTACTTTTTTTTTGAGACAGGGTCTTGCTAAATTATGCAGACTGCCTCTGGTCTCGAATTTGCGATCCTCCCACCTCCGCCTCCTGAGCCGCTGGGATTACAGGCATGTGCCACCACGCCTGGCCACACCTTCATCTTCAATGTGACATCTCTGCTTTTCAATACTCTAAAGAGATCTTTTGCCATAGCTTTTCCTAGAGCAGTGTGTCTTTTGATTTCTTGACTGCTGCTTCCAAGTGTGTTAATTATAGAGCCAAGCAAAACAAAATCTTGGGCAACCTCAATCTTTTCTCCATTTATTGTGAAGTTGCATGCTGACCCAGTCGTAAAGATTTTTGTTTTGTTGATGTTTGTTCATAACCCATATTAAAGGCTATTATCTTTGATCTTCATCAGTAAATGTTTTAAATCCTCTTCACTTTCAGCAAGCAGAGTGGTGTCATCTGCATAATGCAAGTTCTTAGTGAGTCTTCCTCCAATCTTGATGCCACATTCTTCCTCATAAAGTCCAGCTTCTCGGATTATTTGCTCAGTGTATAAATTGAAGAGATAGGGTGAAAGTATACAGCCCTGATATACACCTTTCTCAATTTTAAGCCACTCAGTGTTTCCTTGTTCTATTCAAACAACTGCCTCCTGGCTCATGTACAGATTTCTCATGAGCACAATTAGGTGTTCCAGTATTCCCATTTTCCGAAGTGTTTTCCATAATTTGCTATGATCTACACAATCAAATGCTTTTGCATAGTCAATAAAACATAGATAGACATCTTTCTGATATTCTCTGCTTTCAGCTAATATCCACCTGACTTCAGCAATGATGTCCCTAGTTCCCTGCCCTCTTCTGAATCCTACTTGATTTTCCAGTAATTCCCTGTCTATATACTGCAAATACATTTTTTCAACAACATAAGTGGAGACTATACACATGGACTTCACCAGATGGAACATACAAGAATCAAATTGACTACATATGTGGAAAGAGACTATGGAAAAGCTCTATACAAAATGTCAAAACAGGACCATGTACTGACTGTGGATCAGACCATCAACTTTTCATATGCAAGTTCAAACTGAAGCTGAAGAAAATTAGAATAAGTATACGAGACCCACGATATGACCTTGAGTATCCTACCTGAGTTCAGAGACTACCTCAAAAATAGGTTTAATGCATTAGACACAAATGACAGGAGACCAGAAAAGTTGTGGCATGACATAAAAGATATCATTCAAGAAGGAAGCAAAAAGTTCTTAAAAAGACAAGAAAAAAAGAAAAGACCAATTTACATGTCAAAAGAGACAGTAGAACCTGCCCTCTAACATCCAGCAGCTAAAGTAAAAGGCAGACATGATGAAGTTAAGGATCTAAACAGAAGATTTCAGAAGGCAGCTCGAGAAGACAAAAACAAATATTTTAATGACATGTGCAATGAGCTGGAGGCAGATAGAGATAAGTATCATATATATGTTATTTATATGATGTATATATATATATATATTAATATATATTATATATATCTATAATTTATGTATATATGAGCCATGATTGAAAACTATAGTGAATGTTTAAAAAAAAGTATTACTGTAAAAAATACATTGCCATTAATCATCCTTAAAATACAAACTACCCCCCCTGGCTTCATCATCATTCTTGCCACTTTCTGAAGCTGTCTCAAAGTCCTCTTTTGTGATTGTTCTTCTTTGCATCCTTCATCATGGCAACACTTTGTGTCACACATACTTCTGGTTCAGAAATTTAAGTCAAATAAAAAAAAAAATCGTGGTATGTCCTCATCTATATTATCCACTGGATCTGGCATGGTCCATTTTCTGGCTCTTCCTCAAAGTCAAAATGACCACGAATGTAAACATTTTCAATCTATTAAAGACATCAAGGCAGTCATGACAATGCAACTAAAGACCCTCACAAAATGAAGATGTCTAGGATTTCTACAGAGAGTGGCAGGAACAATGGGATATGTGGGTTTGAAGTCAGAGGAGTAATTTGAGGATGGTTAATGGCAATATGTCTTTTACCATAATAATTTTTTTAATTTGAATATTCTTTGTCTCTTTGATCACACCTTGTATATATAATAACATAGATATATGGGTAGATAGTTGTCAGACATATAATACTAAGTTCAATAAAGATATGATTCAATAGGAGTAATTACAGGGAGAGACATAAATTACTACAAAGGCTTTGGAAAATAATTTAATATTATTTTCTAAAATGGAAAATCACATGTCTTACCAATCATTATTTCCATTCTGGCATTTACATTCTGGAAAAGCTCTTGAATCTGTTTACTAAAAGAAATAAATGGGAAATGTATGTGGCAGCATTGTTTAGATTAGTAAAAATTTAAAGACATCAAATGTCCACCAACAGAAAAATGGATAATAAATTGAAGTATGTTCTGATATAGTTTTGAGAATGAATGAACTGTGACTACCTGTAATAACATGAATGAATCACAACATCAATTTTTCTTGATAAAATGAAGTCACAAAAATATACATAGTTTAAAACCATTTATATAAAGTTCAAAAACATGAAACTAAAAGGTAGTTCATGTGGGGATACTAGCCTATTTTCATAGTCATTTTCTGCAAGTAACAGAATAATAAATACAAATTCAAAAGAGTAGTTATCTCTGTGGGGAAAGGAGGCAACATGTGATTTGAGAAGGATTTAGGGCTTCAAAGTATTCTTTCTTAAAATCTATGCATTAAAATACATGTAAACATTTTATTATCTTTCATAGTTTATATAAATATATTCTTATATATGTACTTATTATTCGAAAAGTAACAGATTTAGTATCTTATAGTCAAAACAATTTTTTTCAGTTGAGTAAGAAATTGCTGTACCTTCACCAGAAAAATTCCTGTATAATGTGAATAGCAACACATGATATTTAATTAAGAAAAGAGGGTATGGGGTGTGGTGTCACACACCTGTAATTCCAGAGACTCAGAAGGCAGAGGCAGGAGGATCAAAAGTTCAAGAACAAAGACAGTCTGCATAATTTAGTGAGACCCTGTCTCAAAAAGTAAAAAAATGGGCTGGGTGTGCAATTCAGTGATCCAGCACTTGAAAAGCATGCAAGTGTGGGGCCCTGGGTTCAAACCCCCCCCCAAAAAAAAAAGAAAGAAAAAAAAGAAAAAAAAGAATAGCATAGATAGATAGATAGATAGATAGATAGATAGATAGATAGATTTGATTTTTGAGACTGGGTCTTACAATGTAGCCCAGGTTGGACTTGAACTTGAGATCTTACTGCTTCATTCTCCCAAATGTGGGATTACAAGCATGTGGCACCATGCCCAGCAACAATTGTACTATTGATATATAGAAGTAGAAAGCACTGAATGTTGCTTGTAATATTATATATTATAATAAGATAATATATAGTCACTATAACTCTTGTGGTAAACTTTTCATACATATTAACTTATCCAGATCATCACAAAATAAACATTTGGCTTTGGAATAATAATTATGAGGCAACAGAGTATGGCAATTAGGAGAGTTACTCAGAGGACTTGAGTTTGATCATAGCTCAAGATCACTAGCTACATGATTTGTCAAATGTCTATTCTGTGCCTCAGTTTGTTTATTTTTAATATGGACATAATATTTCGTAGTGTTATTGTGAAGAATAAAGGAGATAAAAATCAGATAAATAACTGTTTATTTAATAATTTCCATGAGCCACACATTGTGTAAATATAAATACCAACATGACAGCAATACTAGTTTCCTGGATGACTTTAAACATGTTCATAAATAGTTTATCAAGGCTCAGGACTCCAGTAGGGAGACTGTGTATAATTAGACCTCTAATTTGAAACAATAAAAATATAATAATGTCATTTAAAAGTCAATAAATAAAATGGTTGAAACTAATACATGTGACTTTGTGTCTTTCTTTTTCTCTTGAAATCTTGATTCTATACTTCAAACTAAAAGAAACTGTACCTAAATGTAAAAATTATTAACATCATTTGCATGTTGTCAAAGCACTTGCTACCAGCTCCATTCCTCTAATTTTGATGCCAAATTTCAATTGCACTGGTTCTTAATACAGTTGTTTTAGTTCATTGAGGTACACAGATTTTTTTCTCTCATTTTAATGAGAGAAATATGTTAAGGTCACTTTTTAAAAATTCTCTAACATTTGCTTCAATATTTTGAAGCTTTATTTTCTTTTAATAAAATATTTCATGTATTTCTGCATGCAATATTTCTGGGATTGCTAATATATTTAGTTAGAAATCTATCATCATACTGCTTTTTTTGCTGTTCTTTTTGCCCTGTTTCTTATTTCTTCCTTTTTCTCACTTTCTTGTTGGGCTTTTAATTAATAAATTATTCTTACTAATCCATTATTCCCTCTATTTTCTTATTATTTATACTTTTCTGCCATTTCTGTCATAGACAGCTCAGAAATAATATAATAGCTCCTGAAGAGGAAACTTGAACTTTATTCTTTTATTCATCCCAAGGCAAAACTTAGATGTTAACACACTTTAACTTCATTTACTGCTACCATTTCTATCCAGTTCTTTTTAGACACTCTGTCTCTTAATCAATATTCTTTTTTGGTAAGAAATCATTTTCATAATTTACACAATATTTGCTTTAGCTCTTTGAATATATCTATAAAAGACCTAATATTTAAAGTATTTATAAATATGTCCCACATCTAAGCTCCCTCTGGGACAATTTCTGCTGGCTGCTATTTTGGTTAAGTATCAGAAGTTTGAAAAACTTCCTTTTAACATTTTTACCATAAATTTAGTTGCCTTTATGGAGAGGCTGATTTACAAAGTCCTTCACTCCTCCATTTGAGATGTGCTGAGTCATATCACAGTTGGGACATTTGTTAATGCAAAGCAAAATTGTGCATGTCTGACGAAATCAGAGATAAAAGGGCCAAGTGCTGTTGTGACATTAGTTGCTTGAGTTCTGGGAAAAGAACTGGAATGAAAGCATCCATCCATTGTTGAGAAACCGAAGAGAATTATAGTGAAGCCTGAGGTGAGTAATGTCATCTATAATTGTCAGATTTGAAAGCATTCCCTCACTTCTAAACAACAACAACAACAACAACAAAAATGCTTTGTTTTTATTGAGAATAAAGGTAGGGTCACTGTTCTACTGATTTAATACAAAGAAAGAAAAAGCATAGAAAATCTCGAAGAAAGCCATCAGGATGATTTCATGCATATTCTTGAAATTAAACTATCTGATAAAATGTCAGGCTGAATTTAGTTTGCACTATGTTAGAACAAAGAAAGATTATTTTGAGCTCAGCGTAAGGTCACAATCGCCTATATTATGTTAGAAGAAAGAAAGATTATTGTGAGCCCTATTTAAGGTCCAAATAGTTTCCCTTTGTACCAAGCAGACCTCATGACAAGTTCAATCATGATTTGGCATGCATAAAATGATCCAGCCAGTGTGACTTTGCTTCCTTGAGGGAATAAGTTTCCAAATACTACCTTTATTTAGGATGGTGCTTTGTAAGTATTTTAATAATATCTTCCGGAGCTTCCAGATAAAATAAAGTACTAAAAATAATTGAAGCAACACATATAATTGTAATGTTATCACCAGTAAAATTTTCTTGAGTTCCTAGATTAGATAGTATAACTTGCAACCTATAAAAAATAAGAAAATGAGGTTGGGAGTGTAGCTTCCTTGTAGAGCACACATGCTTAGAATATACAAGACTCTCAGTCCAATCCCCAGTACCACCAAAAAAGAAAAGAAAAAGAAAAGAGGAACAATAAAATCTCCATATGACAACAAGTTGACATAAATAGTTTTCACTCTAATATGTGACTTTCACGTTGACCAAGAGATTATCCAAACAACATGATATGTATGGCTTTTGAAAAGAAGAAATTTTCATAAACACAGCACAGTTTCAGTGTCTGGGGATATTTCACTGCAGCCTTCTCCTTGGGAAGGGTATCATTTAAGTATTTTGTGTTAATAGCCATAAAGACCCAGAGAAAAAGCTCACTTCATAGCTAAAGTGAAATAAATAAATAAAGTAGTAAGAAAACACCACTGGTGTTACTCTGTTTTAAATCTTTTGAATTTGCTCCTTGAAGGAAAAATAGAATTAATAATATTATTGTAAATTGAAAATAACTTTTGAGTGACAAAATAGTCATTGTATGTGCTGACTATATCAATACATGGATCCTGGAAAAAGCAAATCTATTGGCATCCCTACATGTACCTGGCATGACCTGCATTCCCCCCCCAGGTGGTTATTAAAGATCCTTTGTCATTGTTGTCACATCATCGATATATCCTGCTGCTTCAGCTCCCTATAATTATGGTCCATTTCTGGCATGGTGTTCACTATATTCACTAGGGAGGGAGGCAACACATCTTTAGTAATCAAAGACATCTTCCATAACACATATCCAGAGATGCTTAGTGACACATGAAAAGCAGAAAGGAAAGCCCTGTGGAAAATTGTTGATGGGAGAAGAGTTAGGGAAGGACCAGCAAAAATATTTCTCTAACACTCCTGAACAGATTCTCCAATGTGTGGTGGTTTTAGGCAGCCTATCCCAAGTCATCTCATGCGACTGAGTAAGGCATTGTGATTCTATGTAAATCTATGGCCAACTTTAATTTATAATTCATGAGTTCTGCAATTACACACTATATAACTTCTCTTCCCTACTGTCCCTCAACCCCTGCCACTGTGTATGTTGTTGTTGTTAGATGCTGTTGAGTTGGTGTCCAACTCATAGTGACTCTATGAACAGCAGACGACACACTGTTGTTAGTGCTTCTCTGTTATTCATAGGGTTTTCAATGGCTGATTATTTGGGGGGAATGGGTTTCTGGGTCCTTCTCCTGTATTGTGTGTGTGTGCGTGTGTGTGTGTGTGTGTGTGTGTGTGTGTGTGTGTATACATATACATATTTTTAAAAAAATTCCAACTCTGTTGTTAGAGGACCCTGGCTAACACAGACACTAAAATCTGTGTTGCACATTGTGTTCTACACAATTTTCACTTAGCCTAAATTTGATTTCAGTCCCAACTGTGGAACAGAGAGTCAGGCATACAGTAAGATTCTCATGTAAAATGATATCTCTCTTTTTCAACTTTAGGGCATTTTCCTAAAATGGGGGAATTGGTTCAGTTCACATGATTTTGCAAAGCCCCAAAGTGCAGAGGATTTAATTCTCTTCAGAAGCAACTCTTAACAAGTGCAAGCTTTCATGCTTATTGGATATACACAAAACACTGGAAGGGATTGTGTATACTTTTTAGAACTACCAACAGAATTGAGAATGGAGGTCTGTTGGCCTCAAGTTTGATCACTAAAACTTTTCTTCTTCCTTTTCTCGCCCACCTGTTTCTCTGTTCCCATCACAAATTGAGATTTTAAGCTTTACAAATACAGATGCTTTAAGAAAGACAGTTTTCCCAGATGTGATCCTAGAAAATGTATTCTTAGGACAGGATTCTGGAACTGAATTATTCACTGCTGAGATATTAGTTATTGCTAGCCTTAAACAGGATGATGATAACCTCTGATGTGTGATGCAACGTCACAATCACAAATAGTCTCATCTTTTCAATAGATTGAAAAAAGGTAAAATTAGAGTTGTTGTTGTTGTTGTTGTTTGTTGTTGTTGTTGTTAGGTGCCGTCAAGTCGGTATCCAAATCGTAGCGACCCTCAGAGGGTTTTCAATGGCTGTTTCGGGATTGCCTTGGGAGTGGATTGCCAGGTCCTTCTCCCATTTTGGGGGGTGCTGGGAATTGAACTCAGGACCTCAGAGACTGCAGTGCAGCACTCTACCAACTGAGCCAAATCCCAGCCATTAATTTACACAGTTTAATGGTATAGAGGAATGATAATAATAAAGACTAAGAAGTGTCTTGCAGCCAGGCATGGGGGCACAGGCCTGTAATCCAGCGACTAGGGAGGCAGAGGCAGGAAGATCACAAGTTCAAGAACAGAGGCAATCTGTGTAATTTAGCATGACCGTGTCTCAAAAAGTGAAAAAAAAAAAATGGGCTGGAGGTGCAGCTCAGTGGTACAGCACTTAAAAAGCATGTAAGTGTGAGGCCCTGGGTTCAACCTCCAGTCCTGGAAAAAAAAATCAAGAAAGAAAAAAGGGAAATGTCTTGCTTTTATTAAATTTCTTAATGGACTTGTGCAAAAATAATGACAAACTAAGGCCTCCCTACTAGCAAGACATGACAGAAAAGCCTGAAGATCTCTTGGAAAAATTAGAGAAACTTTTTAATGTGATCACTATTATATTGAAAATTAGACTCAGAGCTTAATTGTTAACAGAACAAGCAAAGGAAAAAAATATACAATCTCAACAGGTAGCCCCAGGAAAAGCCAGGGCTTTTATATAGGACCCTCAGTTTTGTGATTAGAGTAAAAAAATGTCTGAATAGATTCCTGAGGACACTAATTTGGTAGGATCACACCAACTCATAGCCCCCAGTTTAATGGTGGCAGGGAGAAAGCTAACTTTCAACTGAACTCCACAGTGTCAAAAGAAATAGGAGAGGCCAGGTGGTAAAACTTAACCATCGGAGGCAAGGTGAATGCTCTTCCATTTTTTTAATAGACAGCTAGATAAAACCAGCAACTAGGCTGATTTTCATGCAGAAATCTGGGGGAATAGCTAATGATAATGGGGTTCTTGGGTAAGATAGAAAGGCAGGTGTCGAGGAGACTGTTTGATTTGTACGTGCAGAAAAATGAAAGCTGGTGAAATGATAATGGAACCTCCCACCCCGGTTTTCAGATGCCATTCCTATTACTTGAGAGGAAGGCTAATTTCTACTTGGGTAGACACCCTGAAAAGTCCTGAAGGTCAAGCAATAAACCCTGCAAATGCGTCCCCAAGTGGACTTGCAGTCACTTATCAGATAACTTATGAGAGGTATGAGATTCAGGGTCTGGGCTGGCACTGAGGTTAAGGGCCTCAAAGTGCCATCATGCACCTAGGATTTGGCTGGGGCTTATTGAGGACAAATGATAAGTGCATTCATAGTAGACTTGCATCTCATATTGAGGGAAAAGAGACCTCAAGTACAACTTGTAGCCATTTCTCTAATGTTTGACTCCAAAATTAGAATTTGGAGCAAATTTTAGTTAGAAGTATTACACATTTGTTTTGTTCTTTGATATTTGAGATGTGTATACTGGTTGTAGTATTATCGACCTTATGTTAGTATGTTTATCACTTACAGAATAATGTAAGAAACATTAAAAAGTGTGAGTCCATGTAACCACTCCAGATCTGTGTTTTTTATCCTATGGTTTCCTTCCCCCCACATGTCTGTCAGTTTGCCATACTGTGGGGGCTTACTGAGTTGTGATGATGCTGAAAGATATGCCACCGGTATCTCAGATGCCAGTAGCATCACCCATGGTGGACAGGCTTCAGCTGACCTGCAAGACTAACACAGATTAGGGAGTAGGACCTGGCGACCCACTCCTGAAACAACTAGCCATTGAAAACCCTATGAGTAGCAAAGAAACACTGTCAGATATAGTGCCAGAAAATGAGCCCCCAGGTAGGAAGGCACTCAAAGGACTACTGTGGAAGAGATGCCTCCCCAAAATAGAGACTACCTTAATGAAGGAAATGGAGTAAAGCCCCAGAGATTTCCATTTGCTAATGGGCCACAACTCAAAATGAGGAGAAACAACTGTGAACATCCATTAATAATTAGAACAGGGAGTGTACATAGTATGAATCTAGGAAAATTAGAAATCATTAAAAGAGAATGGGAGTACGTAAACATTGACATTCTAGGCATCAGTGAGCTAAAATGGACTGGCATGGGCCATTTTGAGTCAGATAACCATATGGTCAAGAGAAGGATGCAGCAACCCACCCCCAAAGTCAATCCACCATTGAAACTCCATCAATAGCCGAGAAGCACTGACAATAGTGCTTCATCTGTTGAATGTAGTGTCCTTATGAGTCGGATACCGACTTGACGGCACCTAACAACAACAATAACAACAATAACCATATGATCTACAATGCTGGGAATGACAAACTAATGAGAAACAGGGTTGCATTCAATATCAAAAAAGACATCTCAAGATCTGTCCTGAAATACAGTGATGTCAGTGATAGAATAATATCCATACACCTACAAGGAAGGCCACTTAATATGCCTATTATTCAAATTTATGCACCCACCATTAAGGCCACAAGTGAAGATAGGGAAGATTTCTACCAGCGTCTACAATCTAAAATAGATCAAACGTGCAATCAGGACATACTGATAACTACTGGTGACTGGAATGCAAATCTTGGAAACAAAGAAGAAGGCTCAGTAGTTGGAAATATGATCTTGGAGACAGAAATGCTGGATATCTCATGATAGAATTTTGTCAGACCAATGACCTTTTTACAGCAAACATATTTTTCATCAACATAAATGGCAACTGTACACATGGATTTCACTAGATGGAACATACAGGAACCAAAATGAGTACATTTGTGGGAAGAAATTATGGAAAATCTCCATATCAAATGTCAGAACAAAATGAGGTATTGATTGTGGATCAGACCATCAACTTCTCATATGCAAGTTCAAGTTGAAGCTGAAGAAAATTAGAACAATTGTAGGAGAGCCAAGGTACAACCTTGAGTATATCCAACCTGAGTTCAGAGACCATCTCAAGAACAGGTTTAATAGACACATAAGATAGAAGACCAGATGGGATGAGGCATGACATCAAAGTATTTTTCATGAAGAAAGCAAAAGGTTATTAAAAAGACAGGAAAAAACAAAAAGACCAAATTACATGTCAAAATAGACTCTGAAACTTGTCCTTGAATGTAGAGCAGCTAAAGGAAGACATGATGAAGTTAAGGAACTAAACATAAGATTTCAAAAGGCAGCTCAAGAAGACAAAAACAAATACTATAATGACATGCAAAGAGCTAGAGGCAGAAATCCAAAAGGGAAGAACACACTCTGTGTTTCTCAAACTTAAGGAAGTGAAGAAAAATTCAAGCCTTGGGTCGCAATAGTGAAAGATTCTACAGGGAAAATGTTAAATGATGCAGGAAACATCAAACAAAGATGGAAGGAATACACAGAGTCATTATACAAAAAAGAACTGGTAGATGACCAACCACGTCAAGAGTTTGCATATGAAGAGGAACCAGTAGTATTGAAGGACAAAGTGGAAGCTGCCTTAAAGGAAGTGGTGAAACAGAAGACTCCAGCAACTGATGGAATACCAATAGAGTTGTTTCAACAAACAGATGCAGCACTGGAGGTGCTAACGTGTTTATGCCAACAGATTTGGAAAACAGCTACCCAGTCAACTGACTGGAAGAGATCCATATTTATGCCTATTCCCCAAAAGGGGATCCAACTAAATGTGGAAACTATCAGACAATATTATTAATATAACATGCAAGCAAAATTTTACTAAAGATCTTTCAAAAGTGACTGCAGCAATATATAAACAAGGAACTGCCAGAAAATCAAGCTGGCTTCAGAATAGGGCAGGGAACCAGGGACACAATTGGTGATGTCAGATGGATATTAGCTGAAAGCAGAAACTATCAGAAAGATGTCTATCTAAGTTTTATTGACTATGCAAAAGCATTTGACTGTATGGATCATATCAAATTATGGATAATACTTCAAAGAATGAGAATAGCAGAGCACCTAATTGTATTCATGAAGAATCTGTACATGAACCAGAAGGCAGTTGTTCAAATAGAACAAGGAAACACTGCCTGGTTCAAAGTTGAGAAGGTGTGCATCAGGGCTGTATCCTTTCATCACACCTCTTCAATCTCTATTCTGAACAAGTAATTCAAGAAGCTGGACTTTATGAAGAAGAGCACAGCATCAGGATTGGAGGAAGACTCATTAATAATCTGTATTATGCAGATGACACAATTCTGCTTGCTGAAAGTGAAGATGATGTGAAACATTTGTGATGAAGATCAAAGAACATAGCCTTCAGTATGGATTGCACTAAACAACAACAAAAATCCTTACAACTGGGTCAGTATGCAACTTCACAATAAATGGAGAAAACATTGAGGTTGTCCAGGGTTTTGCTTTACTTGGTTCTTCAATCAACACACATGGAAGCGGCAATCAAGAAATCAAAAGGTGCATTGCTTTGGGAAAAGCTTTGGCAAAAGATCTATTTAAAGTGCTAAAAAGTACAGATGTCACATTGAAGATCAAGGTGCACCTGATTCCTGCCATGGTATTTTCAGTTGCATCATATGGTTGTGAAAGCTAGTATTGATTATTGATTAAGGAAGACAGGAGAAGAATTAGTGCCTTTGAATTATGGTGCTGGAGGAGATTATTAAATATACTATGGACTGTCAAAAGAGCTAACAGATTGGTCCTAGAAGAAGTACAACCAGGAATGCTCCTTGGAAGCAAGGATGGCTAGACTGTGTCTTATGTATTTGGGGCATGTAGTCAGGAGGGACTAATTCCTGGAGAAGGACATGATGTTTGGGAAAGTGGCAGGTCGAGGAAAAAAAGGAAAACCCTCCACTAGATGGATTGACACTGTCTGCAACAAGGGCTTGAACATAAACAAGATTGTGTGCCTGGCACAGAACCAGGGAGAGTTTTGTTCTGCTGTACGTAGGAATACCATGTGTTGGACTGGACTTGACAGCATGTAACAACAACATGGTTTCCCTCCACATATATTATACAAGACATAGCTACTGATGCTGTATACAGTTAGTAAGATTTCATACTCAATGATACCGCCATTCGTTCTGAAGTCCTTCATTATTTCATGTGATTCAAAGCTCCTCTCTGAAGTCATTTTCTTTCAGCTTTAGGATTCTATCTATGCATTTTGTGCAGTTAGATCTAATAAGAAATTATGTCAGTTTTTGTCTAAATCTTCATCTTGCCTTCACTATTGAAGAATATTTTCACTAGGTATAGAATTTGAGACCGGAATTATCTTTTCCCCTCAATGTTTAAAAAAAAAAACATTGTTTTATGGATTCCATTTTATGGATTTCTATTGAAAAGTCAGGCATCAGTTCTATTGCTGCTCCTCTGAAGATAATGTATCAATTTTCTCTCCCTGCTTTAAGTAATTTTTTCTTCTTCTTCTTAACTTTGAAGTTCAGAAATTTGGGCATGATGTGTCTAAGTGTGATTTTCTTTGTATTTCTCATGTTTTGGTTAACCAATCTACAACGTGTGGGTTGAGGGGTTTTTTAAATATCGATTTTGATATATTCTCAGTCATTATCTCTTTAAATGATGCTTCTTTCTCCTCCCTTTTCTACTCTCTTAGCGAGACTCCAATTATAAATGTTAGAACATACGATAGTGTCTCACATGTCCTTTATTTTATGTCCACTTTCTTCTCTCTGTTTCAGTTTAGACATCTCTTGACCTGTCATTGAATTCACTATTTCTATCTTCTACTGACTCCAGACTCTTTTTATATCCATTCAATGCATTTAAAAGATTGTTTATTATGCTTTATGTTCAAATTTGGTGTTTTTAAAAATTCTATAAGGACAAAGTCACTGTTGGAATCCTGTGTGATTCTTTGCACTTTGACCATCTTTCTGTTTTTACAATTTTTAATGGTTATTTGAAAATGCTAACTTTAATATTTAAATAAATTATCCTTGGGTTACTTTAATCCACTGTTTTTCTTAGTTTCCAACCAATAAATCTTTTTAAAGAATGTATGCTTCAGAATTATTGCTTGCATACCAGTCACTTAGAAAATTTATAGGGTTCCTGAAAGGAGAACCTCTCTTTTCTGTCCACTAAGAATGCCACTTTATGTTGGAGCTTCATTCTCATGCTTTGGTAAACTAGGGAATGGCCTTAGAGGGAAAGTCAAGTAAATATGAAATTTATCAAGTGCATCTGTCTTTTTGTGAGAATTGCACTCCTCAGATTTCTTCCTGGTATCTTCAAATACTCTTTAATGTTTGGTGGGGTCATAATTTGGATAAATTTCCTCAGCAGCTGTCAGGACTTCATATTGGCCCCATAATACATAGGTTAATATTGTGGTAGGTGGAGATATGTATAAGCACCTAAAGTTATCCCCACTCTGACAAAGAGAGAAATCCAGGACCAAGTTAACTCACCTTCTGTAGTTCATACCCCTTGTGTCTATCACTTTGCCATACTCTGGGGGCTTGCATGTGGTTGTGATGCGGAAAGCTAAGCTACCAGTATTATAGATACCAGCAGGGTCACCCATGGTGGACAGGTTTCAGCTGAGCTTCCAGTTCAATTAGCCATTGAAAGCACTATGAATAGCAGAAAAACACTTTCAGATACAGTGCCAGAAAATGAGCCCACCAAGTTGGAAGACACTCAAAAGATGACTGGGGAAGAGTTGCCTCCTCAAAGTAGAGTCTACCTTAATGATATGAATATAATAAAGCCCCAGGGACCTTAGGAGAAAGTGTGGAATGAGGGACATCATTTAGGATGTCAGATAGATATTAGCCAAAAGCAGAGAATATCAGAAAGATGTCTATCTATGTTTCATTGACTATGCAAAGGCATTTGACTGTGTGGATTATAACAAATTATGGATAACATTGTGAAGAATGGGAATACCAAAGCACTTAATTGTACTCATAAGGAATCTCTACAGGGACAAAGAGGCAGTCATTTAAACAAAACAAAGAATAGCTGCCTGGTTTAAAGTCAAGAAAGGTATGCATCAGGGCTGTATCCTTTCACCATACCTTTTCAGGCTCTATGCTGAGCAAATAATGTAAGGGGCTGGACATTATGAAGAAGAATGTGGTATCATGATTGGAGGAAGACATACTAACAACCTGCATTATGCAGATGATACAACTCTACTTGCTGAAAGTGAAGAGGATTTGAAACATTTACCGATGAAGGTCAAAGAACACAGCCTTCTGTATGGATTGTGCCTCAACACAGCCTTCAGTATAGGTTATACCTCAACACCAACAAAATAAAAATCCTTACAACTTGGTCAGTATGCAACTTCATGATAAATGGAGAAAAGATTGAGTTTGTCCAAGATTTTGCTTTACTTGTTTCTACAATCAACACCAGTAGAAGCAGGAGTCAACAAATCAAAAGATGCATTGCCTTGGGAAAAGCTGTTGCAATAGACCTCTTAGTGCTGAGAAGTAAAGATGTCACATTGAAGACGAAAGTGCACCTGACTCATGCCATGGTATTTTCAGTTGTATCATATGATTGTGAA
Organism: Pedetes capensis; assembly: GCA_007922755.1. Classification (NCBI taxonomy): domain Eukaryota; kingdom Metazoa; phylum Chordata; class Mammalia; order Rodentia; family Pedetidae; genus Pedetes; species Pedetes capensis. The sequence continues at coordinate 7,740 of VMDO01016325.1, read as the reverse complement.
AGCAGAATATTGAATAAGGGAGACAGGAGAAGAATTGATGCTTTTGAATTATGGTGCTAAAGACATCTATTGAACATATCATGGACTGCCAAAGAACCAACAGATCTTTCCTATAAGAAATGCAACCAGAGTGCTCCTTGGAAAGAAAGATCACTAGACTGCATCTTATGTATTTTGGACATGTAGTCAGCAGGGACCAATCCCTTGAGAAGGACATCATACTTGGGAGAGTGTTGGGTCATTGAAGAAAAGGAAGATCCTCAACTAGGTGGATTCACACAGTGGCTTCAGCAATGGGATTAAACATAAACTATGGTGTGCCTGGCACAGAATTGAGGAGTGTTTTGTTCTGTTGTACACAGGGTTGCTATGAGTCAGATCTGACTCGATGGCACCTAACAACAACATCTGTCATAACCTATTCCATCAGAATGTAAAATTATTTATTGTCACATTCTGTAGAACTCTATGCAGAATATGTGGCTTTTCATCCTGTTTTGTTTTAATGGCCTTCCAAAGGATATAACAAAATTTCCTCTACACCTAAAATTATAATGGTACTTTGATCACTTTAGAGTATTTTTACTTTTTAAGTTTCATAACAGCAAGGGTGACTGCTACATAAGAATGGGGGAGGGGCAGAATACCATATCTCTGGAGTCCAGGAGATTCATCGTGGGCTTTTCTTGGTGATTTCGTGACAGCAATTACAGTCTACCAAAGACAAGGCCAACCTACACTCAGATCCCTCAGTAGTTAAGGAGTATAGCATGGCTGAAGAGCAGGCAAATGATAAAGAATAATAGAACTGGTGGGAGAGGAGGAAAATAGTGGTTATGCATGGTCTTAGTACCATTTGCAGTGGCATGCTCCATTCACCCTTACTTATGGATTGCATCTGGCCCAATTTTTAAAAATCAATAAAAATATGCATAATGTTTAGAAAAAGTAGATTCTTTGCCCTCCTAGACAGGGCCTAATAGCCCATACTTTTTATATTCCTTATATTTCTGTTTGTCCCAACTCCAATTTCTAATGCTATAGTGGTGAATGTTTCCATGAGTGCTGACAACAAACAAACCTAAAAGTGTGCTGTGTATATTTCTCTGATTTTCTGCTTCAGAGCCTTCCTCAAAGCCACAGAATTGCAATAAGCCCAACTAACAATATATGGCACATGTGAGAGCTAAAGTTCTCAGAGACTACCCTCAACCAGTGGGAGACAAAAAGCCAGCATACAATTCTGTATGTTTTTTGCCATGGTTCTTGGAGATGATGGAAGAATAAAATCCTTATTACCTACAACAACAGCCACAATGACATATCTTTATATTGTTCTTTCTTCCATTTCTGTCTCATTTACCCTTCCCTTTGACTCTACCTTCTTGAGGTGAATTCCCAAATAAAGATTCTGTAAACATGTCTGGGTCTCAGTCTTCTCTTTGCATCAGAAACTAATCAACAGAAATGGATCATTTGTGAATTGAATCCACAAAATTAAAAATCAAAAATTCATAATCGCTATGCAGTATGTATTTTAGTAATCTCCACAAAAACAAGGTTATTTAAATCTCAAGCCTCTTTCTATTAGGATTGGGTAAATGGGAGTTGACACCAAAATTGAACAATAGTTATTTCAAAGTCCTTCTGGAGTTTTAGATGACAGGGATGAGGTACATAGTGCCAAGGAGCTGCCAAATGCAAATTTTTATTTTTCTATTCATTGGTCTGCAAAGATTGACAGTTTTCCCTTGGAAATATTGGTCTTTATGCCCCTTAAGGTCTATCAATTGTCAGCAATGTTTGACAGGCAACATTGGCTTAATGGGATTACCTCCACTGCTACTGGGTGACACCAAGGACCTAAAAATCCCATAAAGTCTTTCTGTAGTCCTGTCTACCTTATTGTATTGCACAAACATTTCAGGGGCTTTGTGTAACAAAAGTGAGGATCTCCTTTTTTTCAACATATCAGTATTGTTCCTTGTGTTACTTTTCTCTGCCTGCCTTATTGGCTAAGGAAATCTATTTCTTCTCTAAGATGGCAGCTCCTTTGTACATTGTTTCTCCCCATCCACTCCCTGCAGTTCTGAAGGCTATTTCTGCAAGGGTTTACAAGATTTTAGAAACCAAAGCCAGGAGGATTCTACACCATTTTTACCTTCCATCCCTCCTCTCATACAATAAATATAAACTAAAAAGCAGTTTGTAGCCATACTACTGTGGCATCCGATCCTGTAAGATCTCGGTAGCTAAGCAGTGTCAGGCCTGGTTAGTACTTGGATGGGAGACCACCTGGGAACATTAGGTGCTGTAGGCTTGGGAGAAGGACCTGGCAACCCACTCCCTGCCCCTCCCCCCCCCACACAGAAAACAGCTATTGAAAGCCTTATGAACAGCAGAGAAGCACAGATAATACTGTTTTATCTGTTGTGCATAGGGTCTCTAGGAGTCGGACATTGATTCCATGGCACTTAACAAGAAGAAGGAGGGAATAAAGAAAGAGAGAAAATCCTAGCGAAATAATGTTGTTGTTAGATTCTGTCAAGTCACCTACAACTCATAGCGACCCTCATGGGGTATTCAATGGCTGATTGTTTTTTGGGATTGCCTCAGGAGTAGATTGCCATGTCTTTCTCCCATTGGGGAAATAATAGATAGGCTAAAATCTAAGAGAATATATTTACAATACTCATTAGTGTTTTATTCATTGTATTTTCACTAGAATCAACCATAGAAAAAACAAATGTAATTATTTTCTATTTCAAAATTTTCAGCTACTATTTGAATACTAATTTTATTCCAATAAATAAGAGTGCATTCTCTGTCTCTCTCTCTCTCTCTCTCTCTCTCTCTCTCTCTCTCTCTCTCTCTCTCTCTCTCTCTCTCTCTCTCTCTCTCTCTCTCTGTGTGTGTGTGTGTGTGTGTGTGTTTATGTGTGTAACTTTATGCCTGTCTTAGGAGGAAAGGCAGTATGCCTTTTGCATATAATCTACTCAGGCTCAGTCCATATAATCTCCAACCTGTAAATTCAGAAAATTAATCAAGTAATTGTGTTAAGTCCAATGTATCTACCATAATACCCAGCTACCTTGATTCTTACTTCTCAAATTCTTTTAGAATTGTGGAGACAAATCTTCTTTCTATCTTCTATATAGCACTCATTTTCCTCTCTGTCAAAGTTTCTTTTCACCTGACAAATCGATTTTCATCACAGAATGAATTCTGGAAGAAGCCTGGAAAATACCTTCTAACTCATGCAGAATTCCACAACACCCTGTGGTTCTCTTTTGTAGAACTGTAAAAGAGTCCTCAATGATTTCCTCTGTCTTTACATTCACCTGCATGTGTCTTTTAGGTGGCTGGACTGTCCATTTATTATTACTTGGGGTACCTCACATTATCTTTTCATGGCATTCTCAAAACTGCTTTGATGGGAAATAAGCAATGCATATCTTATAACATGTATGATATTGAAAAAAAATCCCCAAGAGGATATTTCACAGTGCTATTAAGCCTCAAATGCAGGCCAAATTAAGAGTGCAGAAAAGATGGAAAGAAACAATGCACAATACATGCTAAAACACAACTATTTCATTAAGTATAGATCCTTAACAGTCAGAATTGAAAGAGTTTGAGAATGGCCCAGGAAATTGTGAATAAATCTAAAATATTTTAAAACATTAGCTGCATCTTTAGAACCAGGGGTAAAATTACATGACTAAAAATAGTGACGTGATGTAACAATAAACTCCTATTCCAACCTTAGTTGTTCTCATCATGAGTAGAAGTTTTTGTTTGTGCTTTCTGAATAGGGGCAAACAGTTTGCTACACCAGGGAGAAAATATCTGCAATTTGAATTGCAAATTTCTGATGCAGCTATTTGTTTCTCCCTAATATTTTCTAGGGTGACTTCAAATTTGGACTGTTTAAGGATTTCCAGTTGAAATACACTGCCTTTAGTCATAAGCATCTTGAAACACAGTTAAGAAGCTCTTCATAATCCTTGCCCTATAACATGTAGTAACCAAATGTGGCAAAACCTTTAAAAATGGCTAGATTTCACTACTGAATGATCCGTTGCAAACATCCACCATTTCTATCTTTAATGTCTGTTTATTTAAATGTAGAATAAATCTAACAAGTTGTCATTCTGTTTTTATCACTGAACTAGAATCTTTGAAGTGCAACAGAATCTACTACCTATTATAAGCCTGGCATTTTCAGGAAGAAGTTTTCCAAAAGGTACTTCATTCTTCTTACTAAGTGGAAAAAGGTTATATCAATATAATAGAATATTTACCATATTATCCAACTAAATGTTTGTCCACCAGAAAAAGCCAGGTCTTCTTTTACCTAAAATAATAAAACAGAAATAAAATGGGAATTAATTGAAGTATCATAAATGGTTAATGAAAGTAACTTTCATCCACTTACTTTGAGGTTATTCATCAATATTCTGAAGTGCTCCACAAAATATCAGAATTTCCTTATTATAGGAAGTTTCCACATGTGCTGAGGAAAGTAGTAGTTTGAGTAAAGAATAAACTGCCTTTTAATTGCATAATAATAAAATAAAATCCCCAGATATACCCTTGGCAAGTACAATGTAATTATACATTCCGACTGACAGAAATTGCCTGCTTTCCAATTTCATTTCACACTGTGTGTTGGCTGGACAGCCTAAGACATATTGAACAACATGTCAAAGCAAATATACATTTATATACAGCCAATTGGGTACATTTATTGACTTCTGTAATAACATATTACGTGAAGCAAAGTTTAAAAGCATGTTTAAGGAATTTTCCCTGCATTCACTTTAGTGGTTACAATGAGAGTTTTCTCTTTGGTTATGGGTGGGGTGAGAGGAAAAGAGCATGGCAGTGTTTTGCAAAATGATCTGGATTCTAGAATTACCTCCCAGGCATCTCCGAGATTTCCATCTATGATAACAATGATAGCTTTTACTTATAGATTTCTTTTCACCTGAGGATCGCAAAAACCTTTACAAATATTCTCACATTCTTGCAGCTTCACTGTCAGGTGCAGAGAAGCAAATAGAACCTATCATCTGTCCTTTGTCTTTATAAGACAAGTTGCCTAGGGTAGGACACAATAGGCCAGACCTTTGCAGGGATAGTCTTTTCACCACTATTAAATCAACCAGCGTTTACAGAATTTCTTTTAGTAACTATTTTTGGACCAACATTTCAGCAACCTGATTCAAGTCACAAAAACAGAATTAAAAATCAGCCATGCAAATTTATGTGGAATTTTGTTTGTGCAAGAGTCATAAAGTTCTTGGATATAGTCAGAGAGTATATAAAACGCTTGAAAAATATGTATGTATTTTTAAGTATTTGTCAAATTAAAAAAAATAAGAATGAAAAAATTTCACACCATTTTGACTAAAAAAGACCTTGCTATTAGGGTCCCTGTCTAATTAGCTTAAAATAAAAATTTCAGACAGAAAGAAAAAAATACCACAGTTTTTAAACAATAGTGGAAATATTTTAAAACAACATGAACTATATTAATTTTATAACACCAAAAATACCACATGTCTACTAGATGGAATAATCACACCTTTGGTTTTTCAAAGTAATAGATGCTAAAATATTATTACATCCACTCTAAAGTAATCATCATTCCCCAAAATGACCCTAGGACCTCATGCAAAAGGAACAATGTCAGAGATTGGATACTCCCATCCTGCCTTGCTACAAGAATTATCTCCCCTGTATGCAAAATAAGCAATGTAGACTAATACTCACTATAAAACTGTGTGAAAAGCCATAAAGATATAAAGAGCCATGAAAGTAATATTGAAGACACTAGGGTCACTTAAAGGGCATGCAATTCATTTATTAATTAATTAAAAATGTTTCTACTGTCATGGTTCATTGGTTGTTGGCCTCATTATACTGTACAAGTAAAGTGCTGGTTTGCCTTTCTATTTTGCACCATATTACTGATAGACTTCCTACTGTTTCCACTGAGAATACACAATCTGCAGGCACCAATTTGATTAATGAGATAGTATAGCAAACTTATTAAGACTCTGCCTATTGGTGGACTTAACCTTTCCATACTTATCAACTGATTTGTTCCATTGTATCTTTACTTCTAATTATCTAGAATTTCTAATTCAAATTTTCTTCTTCCTGATCAACACTTTTATTTATCTATGCAGGTCAATCCTTGACAATCATTTTTTAAAGCTTCTTAATCTTTTAATATTTGAAATACATACCCAGTCACATAAAGTGGGAAAACACAGAATCTTTTAACATGCAGAAATAAAATGATTTTGTTAGGTCTTAGAGACCTTCCACTATACATACATCTACCTGGAATAATTACACTTTCCAACTACACGAATATCTCAGAATCATTTTAAACTTAGATAAAACCAATTGATTGAAGTTTGAAGTAATATTCACTAGGCTTCTAGTATTACAAATCAGGGAAATGAGTTATGTGCACCCATCTCACTGATACTTTGATTCATCCTCCTTGGATGCTAATGTACCAACTTGGATAAATTTGGCCTGAGGATTAAAAAGAGGTGGTAAGACACAGAGATACACAGATAATCTTCCAAGAACTTCGAATCTACTGGAAACTTGAGTGAGCTATGAGAGACTGGTACAGTCTCATTCCCCAACTACTTTCCCAGGCTTTGACAACTGTTGGTATAGAAGTCAGAAGCTTGACACAGTGGCACATGCCTGTAATATCAGAGACTCAGGAGGCTCAAGCATGAGAACGTGAGTTCAAGGCCAAAAGAGGCCCGTGGAACTTGTTAAAAATAAAATAAAATAAATAAAGTAAAATAAAAGTTTTGGGGTGGGATTCAGTGATGGAGCATTTCCCTGAGCAAATTCAGAATAAACGACACTGGAAATTATAGTTACTAACTTTGAAAATATGATACAATAGTAGGATAATAATTTTGGGTCTATCTGTCCAAAGACAGAGAAAGAAAAGTCTCAGGAACTGAGAAAAGCCATAGAGCAACATTAAGGAGAGGATGCAAAATTAGAACTTAAAGATTCTGAGATGAGCCATGGAAAATGATTTGAACTGTCCCATAGATCAAATACACTGCTCATTCACTTCCCAGAGGTATGTGAAGACTAAAGGAGGCAGAGTAATTAATTAATAAAATTCAAATGTAAGTGATGAAATGAGGTGGTTTTTTAAAAAAATAAGATGTAGATAGTGTCTTGTTGGGGATTTTTAAAATTATATTTCCCAGCTAGGGTCCCTCATAACAGCCTGAGGGGCTGACCCCTAGTTGACCCCAGGGCTCATCTCACTCACTCAAAACAGCCCCTCCCATCAAGTGAGCAAAGATGGCCCCTGGCCAGCTTGACCAGCCTTAACCACCTTAATTTTGATTGGCGCCCCTCACCACCTTGCAGGTAATAACTGTCTCCACTTGGCAGTTATGTCTGTTAGCCCACTGTACCGGCCAGCTGTGTGCCCTGATTGGCTGAACCCCACCATGTGACCCCTCCAGGACCCTATAAAGGCAGGGCTCCTGGACCCCATATCGTCCTTTGATCCTCACCTCTCTGACCATCTCCTGAACCTCCTCACCTGGACCAGCGCTCCCTACTCCAGCAAGACCATCTAGCAAGCCGCCGAGTTCAAGCCCAGGGGCCACGAAGAGCCCAAGGCATCTAGCAAGCCACGAAGAGCCTCCCAACTCCTCCCATCCTTGGGAAGGA